>JAWPHD010011386.1:5000-84411 GCA_037043455.1 Cyrtodaria siliqua
CGCATTGTGGAAAGGGTAAAACACTGCTGAAATAAAATTAAGAGTTATTGGAAATGTCAGTGGCATTAAATAATTGATTACGTAGAACTGGATAAAGATGCAAGATCATAGGTCAATACTGTTACACATTCACTTCACAAATGTTGTGGTAACTTACTGTAAGGGTCCGGTTTGAAATCGGTTTTGTTTCTTTTTTTCAAACTATATAAATGAAATTGAAAACATTGGAAACAATTTCAAGTTTTAAAGTAGCTATTTTATTATTGTCATGTTAATTTAAAATTTCGAACAGTACCTAGGTTTTCCTAAGGTTTAAATTTAGGATATGTAGTTACACATATATATCCAAAGACGAGAACAGTTGATCTGCGGAAGATTATAAGATCAGTTGATTTGCGGAAATACAATGACACTTATTTTAGGTTTAAAGCTTACACGTCTAATGTAAAAACATGTCTAAATTCGTTTTATATTGTGAGCACTTTATCTTTTAAATCAATGCAGAGGAAACTATTGTCAATACTCAACTTTGTGGCTGCTCCAATTCCTTTAGCATTATATATATCTTCCGTTAGTTCCAATAAAAAATAAAGCGGTGGCCTTTATATTAATTGGACAAACACCATGGTCGATAAATAAACGTATTGCTCACATATTTCTGTATTGTTAGTTGTGTTTAGTCTTATACCCTAATTCTTTGCGAATACACTCGAGATGAGTCAAATATGTTTCTTGGCCCGGGGTCGGGGGCTTGCTTTATACCAATATTTGCTTCCAAGGTATTTTGATTCATACATGCAACACGAATCAATGATTATCTTGCGTAACATTGACGGACTGTTCTCTAAAAAGGGAAAACACGTTCGATTCATGTCCATATTGAATCATTGACGGTCATTTTGATCAAAATTCATGGTGCGGCAAATTTATTGTTTTTATTTGGTTTAACACTATTTTTCAACAATTGTTAAGTCATATATGGCGGTCATTTATCCTAACTGTGCTCCTGACTTCTGTTACAAGTACTTTACGTGATCCGAGTATTAGCTTTCAGACCCCATCCAACCCCTTCTCAAAGAAGCGAAAACGGGGTTGGCTGGGGTATGAAATAAAACCTTAATTTCGGCTTATAAAGTTTGCATATTGTAAAATTAAAACATTTAATAGGTCATTTTCAACAGGTTATCGCATCTTTTCAGTAAAAAATGTGTTTAAACGTGTTTTAATGTCGAAATATGCACCAAAACTGACTCTTACCCTATTGTCATCCCAGTAATTGGGACAGTATAAATAAAGATATCCCCGCAAGGTTATAATCTCTAACAAACAGGGCAGTATTATAAGGCAATATAAGGAAAACACATACATGATCATATATAAATAATATAAAAATACACGAGCCCAGAATGCCACAAAGTGAGTACTCACTGACTTGGCAGAAGCCAGATCAACAAGAGAACAAACCGTTAAGATAAACAGCAAACTCTATTGTTCTATGAGGATTTCATAGTGCTCACAGTTTTTCCGGTCATCTAACAATCAAAGAGAAAAGCATAGTCACTGTGGCGAACTGTAAATGGATCAGCCACTAAACGTGCAGTGCGTTGCAAAATGAAGTAATACTGGAGCAGTATGTGCGTCTACCTGTTACAATAGTTGTGTGACTTACTAGTATATATCACGAGTCAAAGTGTTATAGTTTCTCAGATCAAATGATACGAGCTATTCCATCTGTCATAGACTGCGACAATGCTGATACAATACTCGATACACCAGTGTTGGACTATTATGGTTGCTGAGTACGATTCTTGATACATTCTGAGATGTTTAATATTTTGTATGTGTTTCTTTAGTTAGTTTCTCTGGATGTGGACGTTATTGTTAGAGAATTCCTTTTGATGGGATGTAGTTTTGTTTACACTGTCTTGTCTATTGGGGCGCTGAAAACAGGATAATAGCGAGGATTGTGCGCATATTAAATCGATTCAAGCTAACTAGTAGGCCTTATTGCCTACTGACCGTTCCAAGTCGGTAAACCTGTCTTCACCACCCTTTCTGTTGTTTTTTGTCTACTTCATTGTATTTTCAAGTCCTTGTTTGCAGTACAGTGCACCTACGATGCCATTGCGTTCGGATGCTCTGGTTTCTAGAGGATCCTATATCTCATTTTTTCAGAAGGACTCTATACAGTAGAACTATTAGAGGCCGATTAGTGTAGCAGGAAACGGCGAACACGCATCAAAATATCTTCTTTAGAATAACAGTATTGACAACGCAGCAGTATGTAACGCAGGTGACTGGACGACACGTTTGTTGAAAGAATGTGCACGCACATTTAGTACTGAAGCAAACACGTATCCTACTCATATTGTCTAAGTTGTGGAATCTTATGTATATAGTTTAAGAACACTCATTATATAATTATAATGCTAAAGCTTACAGCGCAAAGTTGTATTAGATGCTGAGGTATTACGAACATGAAACAATATTGGGTTACACAACCTGTAAACAAGCCTTGACATATATATATATATGTGTGTTTAAACTATTGTAAACAAACCCTGACATATATATTAGTGAGTTTTAACAATTTTAAACAAGAAATATAAAAAGATCGGACAGGGAAAGTAGCATTCAAGGAGGACAGTCAACCACAAAACACAGAAACAAACACGCAAACAGACAAACAAGAATACAAAAGTAATAATAAAAGCAAACGACATCACAAACACAAAAGGGTTGACAATATGGGCTACCGCCAAGGAATGGTCAGTGGCAAAGTAGGCCACTGGGGGTTTAAACCGGTTCTAGGGTGCACCAAACCTCACACTTACCTTACTGTCATCCCATTAAAACAGGACAGTGTAAATAAAGAAATCCCTGCCATGATCTAATATCTTACCAACAAGGCAGCATCAATAGGCAATATAAGTAAAACACTTAAACACAAATATGCTCGTGTAAAAATAATACAAAAAAGACAATAGCATAGAAAGCCACAATGAAGGTACTCACTGACTTGGCAGAATTCAGGGCAACAAGAGAATAAAAAGAGTATGATAATGTACCTTTGGAAACGGCCGAGCACGACACATACGAAATATTGCAGTCTCGGTTTGATTGAGACTGTTCATGGGCGGTAGTGAAATATGCTTACTACCGCTCACGCCCTCTAGCCCCGGGCTGAGCAGAACTCAATATTCATAAAATCAATAGTACACAAGTTTAACCATCCCGAAGATGGCATGCATACGGCGGTAGACATGGAGTTATTTGCTTCCCCATGTCATACGGCGTATGGTCCCAGTATCTAAAAAAAATAAATGCCCCGAAGAGCGAAATAAACATAATGGAATTTAGTTGGGTACTGTTCTTCATTCGATCTTTAGAGATCGCTAAGCCCGATACTTATATTTAGTTATCGGTGGTACATTTTCAATTTCTTTTGTTTTCTTAATTTTTTGATTCGGTGGTTCCACTACTCCGGCCGATAAAAGGCTCTGGGTATTGTATAACCACTCATAGGATATGTTGTCTGCTTTTTATACGCAGGCTTCATAACCGCTGCTCCCAACTAAATTCCATTATGTATATTTCACTCTTCGGGGCATTTCATTTTATTAAATAATGGGACCATACGCCTTACGACATGGGGAATACATTAAAGAAGGCTAACTCCATGTCCACCGCCATATGCATGCCATCTTCGGGATGGTTAAAATTGTGTGCTGTTGATTTTATTAATATTGAGTTCTGCTCAACCCGGGCTAGAGGGCGTCTCAATCAAACCGAGACTGCAATATTTAGTATGTGTCGTGCTCGGCCGTTTCCAAAGGTCCATTATCATACTCTTTTTTAGGTAGGGGTCCATAGGGTCATAGGGTCCACAGTCTGTCCGGTCAACGTACAATTAAAGAGGAAAGCATAGTGGCGAACTGTAAAAGGGTCCACCACCAAACATGCAGTACGTTGCAAAATGATAGGGTCATAACCTCTTTTGATAAACTTTTTAACAAGTTTAACAAAAATAGTATGAAAGTGATCATGACCAAGAACCTTACGAAGTTTATAAATCACGTCACCATAGAAGTCAGGTTGTGATAGTCCTTGTCGCAGAAGAATACTTTAATTACTTTTATATTTGGAAAGAAGATCAGGGTTACAATAATACAATTTTGCAAAGGTTTTACGAAGTGTATGGTAACGGTAACCCTGACTGAGTAGCTTTTTAGTGATACAAAGTTTACGAATATTAAAGTCCTCAACTCGAGTACAAGCTCTTGAAAAACGAATAAGTTGAGACACATACACCCCACAAGAAGTTGCTCGGGGTACATCCCCATCCACGTGGGGGTAATTAACAATGTCAAAATTAAAATCATCTCTCTTGTCATAGATTTTGCTAATCATTTCACCATTTTCAATCGAGAGATCTAAATCAGGAAAAGAAGCGTTATTATCAGATATATTAGCTTTATTAAGCTGACGTTCTTTAGGATAAATATTATTAACCATAGTTGGAAAGAAAGGGTGGTCAATGTTCAATATGTCATATATATATATGTGTTTTACCTAGTGTAAAGAAGTCTTGACGTATATATAACATTGTATATGTGTATTTTAACTACTGTACTCATACATTACTGTACTATATTTAATCCCTGTAGTTGACGTAATTTTAGAATTGTATTGTGTACACGTATGCTGTTAAATAGGGTTTATATTAGTGTTATAACTATTGATGTCTTTATGTCTCACAACACAGTTAAGTTTTCATTACTCTACACATGTAGCAGGACCCCTCTGGACCACTGTTAACCCGTATGTGTTTGTAACGTCATATCTTGCCTTTTTCATCTTTATAATTATTGTTTGTTTTTGTGTGTGTTTGTGGTTGGCTGTCGTCCTTACATGCTACATTTCCTGTTCGATTTTTATGTCTGCTTTACTTGATCTGAGGAATGTTGATAAAAGTTTAAAGGTTTTGTCCTTACCTTGTGGCTTTCTAGACTTTTGTTGTTTATACGTACATGATCATATACGTGTTATTGTCCATTATTACTGCCTTGCTTAAGAATATAGCTTGGCACGAATTGCTTTGTTTGTTATGTCTCGTTTTATTGGGATGACAATAGGGTAAGATTTAGGTTTGGAGCATATTAGAACTTAGTTTAAATCTTCGGAGGACATTTTGCCACGGACCGCTTCAATGTGGTAGCCCTATTGTCAACCCGTTTGTGGTTGTGATTGCAGATGTCATGCATCTTATTAGCTTTGTAGTTGTTTTTCGTTGTAAGGTGTTTTGTTCGATTGTGTTCTGTGAAAACTACATTTCCTGTTCGACGTTTATACCTACTGTAATGCTGAGCATATTATATGACACATACTGTATGACACGTACTATATGACACATACTGTATGACACATACTGTATGACACATACTGCATGACGCATGCTGTATGACACATGTTGTATGACACATACTGTACGACACATACACAGATGACGACAAATCGATTGATTTTTACTTATATATGTGAATTAATGAACACATACTTGATTCCGGTTTGAATTAATGAAACAAATAATTAATCAGGACTGTTATTCATTCGATCTTTGGAGATCGCTGAGCCCGATACTTATATATAGTTATCGGTGGTACAGTTTCAATATCTTTTGTTTTCTTACTTAATTTTCGATTCGGTGGCTAGCTACTCCGGCCGATAAAAGACTCTGGGTATTGTTTAACCACTCATAGGATATGTTGTCTGCTTTTTAATTTAGTCTTTTGGCTGTTACTTGTGATATGAAGGCTTCATAACCGCTGCTCTCAACTAAATTCCATTTTGTTTAAATTGCTCTTCGGGGCATAGTATTTTGTAAGATACTGGGACCATAAGCCGCTGAACAAGGGAGAGGAAAATCTATATGTCCACCGCCATATGCATCCCATCTTCGGGATGGTTAAAATTATTGATTTTATGAATACTGAGTTCTGCTCAACCGGTAACTGGAGGGCGTGAGCGGTAGCTAGCATATTTCACTACCGTTCATGAACAGACTCAATCAAACCGAGACTGCAAACGTTTGTATGTGTTCGGCCGTTTCCAAAGGTCCATTATCATACTCTTTCTTCTTAGTCAGAAATACAGCATCGTTTACAGTCATTTGTCATGTATTTTATCAATTGTTGGGGATGCAGTTGTTACAAATTAATTGTTTTGTTTTGAATACCCCAATAGTCAGGTCGTGCGCATTTGATGTAGGCTTAATTGTCCTTACTTTGGGGTTGCACATTGTCAAAAATGATCTTCGGGATGGTTAAAATTATTGATTTTATGAATATTGAGATCTGCTCAACCGGTAACTGGATGGCGTGAGCGGTAGCTAGCATATTTCACTACCGTTCATGAACAGACTCAGTCAAACCGAGATTGCAAACGTTTGTATGTATCGTGTTCGGCCGTTTCCAAAGGTCCATTATCATACTCTTTCTTCTTAGTCAGGAATACAGCATCGTTTACAGTCATTTGTCATGTATTTTATCAATTATTGGGGATGTTTATAGTGCGATGATGCATGTTCAATTATAGGTATTTTGCAGTTGATCTCTCTAAAGGGCAACATTGTTTAAGGGTCATTTCGTATAGATATGAAAATTGCGTCTCCTGTCATGTGTGCCACGGAATGAACGAGGGAAATGATTGTTGTGCGGAACTTTTGGTTATAAAGTGCATTGTTTTCCAGTAGTGGCTGGGGAAATTGAAAGTTGCTTTGGTTGGCAATCGTTTGAAAAGGCTGAGATTCACTGGCAATATGTGGCCTGTATAACCATTTTATGAAATTGTATTATACATTTGTACCTGTATATATATACCGATGCATATAAATGGCGTTGTAGAATACGTATGCATTGCTACACATCATATTTAGAGTGGCTGACATATATTTCCTGGATAATTATTTGTTTGTGTAAAGACGATTGTATAATAAATGCTGATATGTGTGTTCCTTTGGGAGCAACAAACACACTTAAGAGAAAAAAGCAGCAAACTCGGTTTTAATGAGTCTGTTAGGATTGTTGTGTTAATGAACCGACGTCTAAAAGTATGTATCATTACAGCCTAAGCCTCCCAGAGTGGAGCTAAGCCTGTTGGTAGTGTAGGCCCTCTAGGTGAATCAGCGCATGTAGACGGTCCACGTACCTGGACAACATGATCAGGTGTTCTTAGAAGCAACAATCCTGGGACACGTGCCTGGCCTGTCATCAGACTTCACTGGAAGAACTTCACCAAACAACCTCGGTGGAGGGTACTCTCGCGTCATCAACCCTTATAGAAGGCTTTTGATGACAATCAACGTCCACAGGAGTCGCGCATCATGTTCATCGAGTCAAATGCATCATATGCATCGAGTTAGATCATACTTCTTTGTAACGTTACTGATAATAAACATTGTTGTATCTTCAACAACACGTTCCTGTCCTCTATAGACAGTCGACATATTCAGTATTTGAGATAATACTACGAACGTCTTATATGTTCTTGAGAACAGTATTTTCATCTTTCATTTGTGTATTCGCTTGTTTTTCTTTGATAATTGTATTTATATTTAACATATATTAAAAGATGTATTAAACTTATCTAAATGCATTCACCGACATTGATTCTTTCATGAGTTAGTCCCGGCCACTACTGCTATCTTGCGACACACATGTTTTGCTCTAGTTTATGAAATGTTGTTTATACATGTATGATAGTTTATGTGATACGAAGTAAAAAATCCATAGGTGACATTTGTTTGAATCTTTCAAATTATGGTAGCCTTGAAATTGAAAGTATCGCTATTTGCTATGGTGTTCACTTCACCGACTTATAATCAGTAGTTTAACCTAAAATAAGTACGTAATTTGTTATGTATATGATCACCTTTTCAGTATTAATTGACATTCATACTAGCGTTTGTTTAGTGCTTTATGGCTACAAAGCAGTGTTATTATTTACTGGTCCTTTGGGATCATCAAGCCCATTCTGCGTTGCTTTAAAGTATAATATCGCTTAAGCCGGTGCTAGAAGGCGTGAGAGATGTTGCATCTTACAATTACCTTATATTTACTCATGAACAGTCTCAATAAAACCGAGTCTGCTACTTTTCTCTCTTGTTTGTGTTTGTTGCTTCCAGGGAATCAATTATTAAATTGGCCGACTTCTCTTGGTGTATTCGATATTTTTTTTAGATGTTAACATCAGATTGCTAATACAGCTGTCACGTCCTACACATGTACAGACGCTGCACCTACATTCCCTAATTCCACGGCGGAACTGTCTGATGCCTGAGTATGTGACTGTAATGATTCAGCTATTTTCATCGTCTTGGACCCATTCTAATTTTAAGAGGATCAGGAAGTATTAAATGTAGCCCATATCATTAGTACATAATGAGCCGTATACTGATTGCAAATGTGATCTAATAATAGGTTGGTACCAAGCACAAGCAGTGGATGATGGAGCTTCCCAAACCCTTCTGTAGACGACATCGCTTTGAACGTTTTCTAGCGCAGTTCATAAGGCTCTATTGCAAATATTTGTTTATTACTTAAAAGCCTGCACGAGTTCAGTTTTTCGAAATTCAGTTTTTCCAGTAGTGTATCCTGTCAAAGGTGACGCACCAGTTTCACGCCCGACTCCAGATGATATACACTATTGGTATTAAATATTAGATGTAAACATCACTAACACAATATTTTGATAAAATGTATGATTTAGTTATTCAATTTAAACGGAACATTTAAAAAAGAAGACTTTTCTAGATTAGTTTGATATACACCCTTTACTGTGAAGTATAGAAATACAGACTGATGACACAAGCATAAAATCTCAAAGCTATTCACGGATCTTTTTACGTTTAAAGGGATACACGTCAATCTTGTTATATTTTAAATCTCGCAAAATCCCGTTACTTCATAATTGCAAATCGATATCGATTATTTGAAAGCAAATCATGTTTGTATATTGCTAACATTTGACTACATCGCACCAACACTCTATTTAAACCTATTGCTGTTCGTTTTTATGCATGCAATATGAAGAGAATCTCGATTAGATAAATAGAGAAACGTGTTAGTCGTCTCTTTCTTCTGTGAATATTTAGTTGGTTGGCATGTACTATAAATACTGTGTTGCATACACATGAAATAGATAGAGTATGGTCTCAGAAAATAGGTTCATTTCTAAATTTAAATACCGAGATGGGCGTAGCTCATAGAGGTTATTAAATTAACAAACGAACTGCGACATACAACATCGCTTTTGCAGTATGGTACAGCGAGTCGCCGGAACATGTCAATCAAACTAAATCACATGATCACATTTGTCCTTGATAGTTTGCTGGGTACGTGGCATAACCTCGAGTACGTTTTATCATAACAGACTACTTTTACCTTGGCTATTATGAAAAAATATTATTGTCAAGGTGGTGAGCGGCTTTCATTACAATAGTAGATATAATGTTATAGTATATGTATACATTACAATAGTAGATATAGTGTTATAGTATATGTATACATTAAACAGAAATCTAGAATCTTAATATTAAGCACTCGTTTTCCGGACTTGCTAAACTACCTTTTTACAATTCCGTGAGTAAATTTGGCTCATCTATTGGATCAGATATACTTGACTCTTAGTTTGTTCAATATTAGCTTGCCTAAATATGCCCTAACGATGGCAAAATATCTTGGTTGGCAGGAGTGAGTAAGTGAAAACTAACTTAGGTCACCCCTACTAACACTGCATGGCATGATAACTATAACTAGCTCAGTAGATGCCTACCTTCTCTAGAGAAACACCTGATTTTAGTACAGTCTTGCATTAGAATATGTTTAGTAACATAGATATTTTATTCTTGGTATATATTTGGTTGCAGAACCTAAATATGGATTTGTCTGGTGAGTTCCCGATTGTTTGGTATAATAGTGAACTTACCGCGTTTGTAGATAATGTATTTATGTAATGGCTGCAATGTCATTCATGTTGTAATTGTTTGATGTATATCTTGCAGGCTTTATATTAAAGAACTCTAAACCATGGATTGATGGTGTTGAGTAATTACTCCCATAAGACCATGGTTACACATGTAATATATAACATAAATATAAAATAAAAAATCTTAGAAAGCCACAAAGTAAGTACTCAGTCACTTGGCAGAGGCCACAGAAAGGAACAACCCGTTAAGGTACGAGAATACAAGATTAAAGACAAAAATCAAACGCTACCGTCCTATCAGTATTTAGGCAGATATCATGTTAGGGTCCACAATCTGTCCGGTCATCGCACAATCAAAGAGGAAAGAATAGTGGCGAACTGTAAGCATTTATAGCAGTCTCATTAAAATCACATTCAAATTACTCTCCACTATATATGATCTGACACCACTGCCTTGCAGGTAACGTCAGATCGACCTTTCATCTAATCAATATTCATGAGAAGATAATCTAAAATTAACCAATGAAATAGCGCGTTTCGTATACACCTGAGATGATGTTAAACCTCAGCCAACGAAAATCCACATAAAACACATATATCCAGCCTATATCCGAAAATAGATAAAGTATCAATATAGGTTATTGCTGTGGGTTGCACGATAAATTAAAAAAAATGCACTAAATGACATGTGTTACATCAAGAATTCGACGAAAATCATGGGCGCGTGTCGCTTTCATATTCTTTTGAAAACACTCGGAACAGTAACCGAGATTATTCAGACATAAGTTTTTCTAAATAGTATGTACGTCTGGCTCGCTTAGCTCAATTGACAGCGATGTCAGATATTGCGACGTAGTAATATTATTACCAACGAGTGTAACTTTAGCATGGGTTCAACCCCACGAAGCGGCACATATATTTTTATACCGTTATTGAATTCCGTCAAACATTTTTTTTTTCCGGTTAATATTCAATTGGTTGGTGTGTTATGTTTGTCAACGTAATTATTTTTGTATTTTATACGCTAAAAGTTACGGACATGATCACTTTCAATAGCGGGCGAAGACTGCTCCACGGCGTTTGACTGAAACGCAAAATACGCAGTGAAGCATTCTATACCGAGCAATTTTGTAGGCTGAATTCTGATTGGCTAATCGTAAGGTCAATCTGACGTGACCTCCAATGCAGTGTTGTCAGATCCTTAGTAGCGTAGAGAATCGTAACGTGATAAAGGGTCTGATTTTAATGAGATTGTATTTACAGTTTACAGGATAGCATGTATCTAAATACAAGTGAATGCTCTACTCTGGCGATCTCCTAGATGAATGTAACTAAACTCTTGCGAAATAAATGAAATGTTAGAACATCAAACATAACAATATAACATATGTACCCAGTTACAGAAAAATATTTATTAAATATTTTAGGATTAACGAAATAAAATTATATATGCTATTATATAAATAAAGGAAAATATTCATATAGAAAAGGTCCGCAAACATCTCGCAAAGTTTAAAACAAGATATAGGTTTTATTTATATGCAACAAGCAAGTTCAAAGTACCTATCCCGCCATCAACAGACAAAGCTTACAACACATGTATACCGTTTCTAAACCTACTGGCAACGATATATAAATGGCTTTAACCAGCCAAGCCGAAATCAAAAACTTTTACGCAAATTCAATCTCAGATATTTAACGTAACCTTGACATATACATAGAGGATCTTAAACGAGTTCCCATTTCATATAATATTTATGAAACGAGTTATGAATTATTTTAATTTTAACGAGCCTTTTGGCGAGTTAAAATTAAAAATAATTCATAACGAGTTTCATAAATATTATATAGAATGGGAACGAGTTTAAGATCCTTTTTATCACATAACATTGCAATCAAATTAGTAAACATTAATTCAGAATGACATAGAACCGCCACGACGTCAGACACACTTTAGCGCCAAAACGTCATAAAATATGTGACGTCGTAACGTCGCGTCTCACACATAACGTTGCGTATAAAAGAGTTCGTGTTTTACCTCTTTACAAAATAGCAGTTTTATGCCAACTTTTTAACAAACCAACAACAATGTTTTGTATAACGTGCATTATTTTTAAAAGCTGTCACAAATAATAAGTTTATGACTCAGATCTGGGTGAATATATAATAAATAAAATAGTTTCAGTTAATAAACTTGCGTAGTGTTACAGGTTTAACTCAACCAATCAAAATCGTTCCAGGTTGTATTACACGTGTGTCATACCATATAATATTAAATGGGTGTTCGACACTGCTAACAAGGGACGTTATGTGATAAAAGGCACATATACATTATTTTATGACACGAACACCTGGATAGGGTTTGGATAGTAGAGTAATGTTGCCGTTACTTGGCGGGTTAGTGCCTTTGAAGTAGAATATTATGTATTCCTTTCATATTTTTTGACACGTCATTTAGTAAAATTAACAGCCGAAACAGATTACATTTTTAATTAGGTGATATGAATAAAATATAAAAAACTTGATATATTAGTGTACATAGAATAAAATGTTCCAGGGAAAACAAGGTATATATAGTGATGATGAAAACGTTGTTTAAGCAAATAGTAATCTAACATTTGGTGATTGTTTTTATTTTTTAAAATAGAGGTGGGAGTTATATATAAACAGGGAAATATCAGCAAAGTTTGTTTTTTTCAATCTTTTTACTCAAACAATTTTAAAATGTGTTTATATGGTGATTGGAAGTGTGTTGTGTGACTAAAGGCTAGCAAACAAATCATTTATTGTTTAGACTTAAGGTGAAACAATTGCGCTGGTACCACCAGTTTCTGTACCTCTCCTGGAAAAAAAAATTATGTGACAAGCCGTTTTACTATTACCAGTCTGTTTTACAATATATTCGTTTTTGTAGCTGTCTATTCATTTGAATTAATAAAGTTTATCAATAATGAATGAACGAATGGTGTTTTACGGCACGTCGACACATAAATAGGTCATATTGTGCGCAAAAATTGATGAAAAATATAGAAATGAAGTATTAATTAAAAATTATTGTAAATATATAAAGATAAAACTATTAAAAAATAAGGGATGATAATGTGTAATATAAGCTATGTATGTAAATCAACAAATGCCCGTCAACGGGTATATAAAAAAGTAAATATATAAAAGAACACATTATAATGATTAATATAGTCTGATCTCTTTTAGGAAATCTGAAACAAGACTAAAATCTATAGTATCAAATAATTCTTTCATAGTATTAACAGTGTAGTACCTTTGACGCATAGGATCAAAGTCTACACATTTCAATAAGATGTGCTTGACCGTTAACGGTGTAAAGCAGGGTATACATTCTGGTAATTGCTCAGCTTGTAATAAATATGAATGAGTATAACGTGTATGCCCTATCCTGCAACGGGCTAGGAGAACTTCTTCTCGACGAATGGGTCTACTAGAAAAAAGCCATTCTCCAAGTAACGGTTTAATTGAATGGAGTTTATTGTTAACTGACAAATCACAAGCGGCTTGCCCAGAGTTACGAATAAATGTGTTAATACAACTTTTAAAATCAGTATAAGGTAATTTAGAATTATATATATGTAAACCTAATGCTGCGTTAGCTGCACTATCAGCTCTAGCATTACCACGTATTCCAACATGGCTTGGAAGCCAGCAGAACATAATAACATTATCAACTATAAGAGAATTGTACTTTTCTAAAAGCTGAAGCACAACTGGGTTATCATGTTTCATATTACCCAGTGCTTAAAGAGATGAAAAGGAATCAGAAAATATTACAAATTGGTCATCAACGGATTCCTGAATATAATTTAAAGCAAGTTCAATTGCCTTAAGTTCAGCTGAAAAGATAGAAGCCTTGTCAGGCAGGCGGCTCTTTATGCTGTGTTTGTGAATAACAGCTGCTGCAGCTACCTTGTCTCCATCTTTAGAACCATATGTGTATATATGTTGAAAGTTACTGTATTTCATTAAGTTTGCTTTGAAAGATAGTAGGGTCTGTATTGGATTTGTTACTGTTACAAAGATTAAAAATAATTGTTGGTGTTTCCAAAGTCCACGGTGGAATTCTTTGTACTTGGCAATCACATTTAGGTCGATTTCAGTTTCTCTTAATTTTGGTTTAATACGAAGAACAAATGATCGAATGGCCTTCGGTTTTCGATCAAAAAGAGGTTCATAACTTGGATTAAAAACATTATCGAAAGTTGGGTTTGAAGGGTTTGACTTTAATTTAATGGCGTATTGAAGAGCTAATTTGTCCCGTCTATGAGACAGTGATGGCTCATTAGCTTCAACATATAGACTTTCGGCTGGTGATGTACGAAAGGCACCTAAGGCGAGTCGTAATCCTTGATAATGTATAGGGTCGAGCATTTGCAAGTACGACTTGCGAGTCGATCCATATACTATCGAGCCGCAGTCCAGCTTTGATCTGATAAGAGATCTGTAAAGTCGCAAGAGGTCTTTTCGATCTGTTCCCCACTTATTGTTGCAACAACTTTTAGTAAGTTAAGAGCTTTAAGGTATTTGGCCTTCAAGTATTTAAGTGTGGTATAAACGTTAATTTACGGTCGAAAATAAGACCAAGGAATTTTGTCTCATCCACTACTGGTATTGGTGACCAATCCAGTGTTAAATGAGGGTCTTCATGATGTTTACGAAGTTCACAAAAGTGCATACAATTAGTTTTAGATTTAGAAAATTTAAAACCATTTTCATCAGACCAGGTTTGAAGTTTATTGAGACATTGTTGTAATTGTCTCTCGACAGTATTCATGTTTTCTGGCACGATAACATATAACAAAGTCGTCAACATATAGAGAACAATTCACACCTGGATTGATGCATTTTACTAATATAATACTGTTAGTCTTTATATTTAAAATGTGTAACAGAGCGTATGCTGCCCTGTGGAACACCCATCTCCTGTTCATGAATATCAGAGAGGGTTGAACCCATTCGGACACAAAATTGTCTATCATCTAAGAATTTCTCTATACAAATCGGCCTCTAAGACCAAGGTCATGAAGATCATTCATAATACCGTACTTCCATGCAGTATCATAAGCTTTCTCCAAGTCAAAAAATAAAGCGACTAGATTTTCTTTTTTTATGAAAGCTTCCCTAATAAACGATTCAAATTGAATGAGATTGTCAGTTGTGCCTCGTTTGCGCCGGAATCCACTGTGATACTTTGTTATCAGCTTGTTTGATTCCAGGTACCAAACGAGTCTCTCATTAATCATTCGTTCCATGATTTTACATATATATGTCCGTATGATCCTTTCCGGGTTTGGGGACTGGAAAAACGATTGCTTCCCGCCAAGAATCGGGGAAGTTTCCCGTCACCCAAACCTTATTAAATATATCAAGAAGGGTAGAGAGACAGGATTCAGGTAAATGTTTTAGTAATTGATAATGGATGTCATCAGGACCAGATGATGTATCATGAACCTTTTTAAGGGACTCTCGAAGTTCTTTGAGAGGGAATAGTTTATTGTATTTCTCCAAGTTTTTCGACTTGAAGTTCAAGCTTCTTCTGTTCTTTTACTTTCTTATTTTTCAGAAAATTTGGTTGACAATTTTCAGAAGAAGAATGTTTTGAAAAAGTTTCTGCCAAAGTGTTTGTAATATCTTTGACAGATATTATACCATTATCTGTTTTAAAATGATTTACAGAACTAGAATTACCTTTACCACTTATTTTCCGGACCACTTAATAGATGAACGAGAATTCGGCCTAGAGACGTTAGATCTCCAGGATTTCCTCTTGCTATCCTTAATAGTACGACGGGCTTTCGCACGAAAAACTCTAAAGTTATCTAAATTTGTTTGAGTCGGCCGCAAGCTAAACTTATTTAATGCAGCTTTACGATCGCTGACTGCCTTTTAGCAGTCATCGTCGTACCATGGTGTGTGTGGGCGTTTTGGATTTGCCGAGGTTTTTGGAACAGTTTGATCAGCTATATCGTGAAGAGTTTTAGTAAAAAGAGCAGCTGCGTTTTCGACATGCTCGAAAACGGAAGGCTTTAATTGTTCCTTTCAAAGAGATTGAAACGTAGTCCAATCAGCCTTGCGAATTTTCCATCGTTGCGTTTTTTCGAGAAGTGGAGGGCCGACATTTTCAAGAAATATAGGGAAGTGGTAAGTTCCAGAGAGGTCGTCTCCAACACTCCATCAAAAGCGTTGAATCGCATATTGTTAAATCAATGGAAGAGTGTGAGCCTGTAGCAGGATGTAAATAAGTGTATGACTTAATATCACTACAAATACACAAATTGTTTTTGGTTTAGAAATCCTCAGTTTTCTTGCCTTTATCGTTTATATCTTTACAACTCCAGATGTAGTTGTGTGCATTAAAATCGCCCAAGAGTATAAAAGGTGATGGCAATTGTGCAACTAGGTGATTTAGATCTTTAGGGTCTAGTGAAGAACTAGGTGGTAAATATAAGGAACATATTGTTATGACTCTATGCATAGAAACACTGACCGCAATAGCTTGCAAATTTGTTTTCAACGCAACAGGTCTGTGAGGAATGTTTCGATTAACGATTATCGAAACTCCACCAGTCGCCTT
The DNA here is from genome assembly GCA_037043455.1 of Cyrtodaria siliqua. Lineage (NCBI taxonomy): Eukaryota > Metazoa > Mollusca > Bivalvia > Adapedonta > Hiatellidae > Cyrtodaria > Cyrtodaria siliqua. The sequence goes on from JAWPHD010011386.1 coordinate 21,589, forward strand.
GTCCCCGGTACCACAAATATGATTGTATAGTGAGTATTATTTAAAAGATACCTTATCACTTGTCTTCAAGAATGTTTATTGAAAACAAAAGGCAATAGGGTTGTGTTCATTTAAAATTAAACTGATTTCATCATCATTTGGTTTCAAACCTCGAAAATTCCATTGAATTATTTTATTAGTTTTACCCATTATTTAGCGCTAAGGCGATTTTTATTTTTGGCCTTAGATTTAGGAGAGGTCTTAGGAGACTCAGGCAGCGACATCTCCACTGATGAATCCTCCTCTCTGGAAGAAGTCAGCTGAAGTGGCACCTCAACTAACGTTTCATGAGAGGATGGAAGTGGCAGTGCAGCTGCTGGCTCTGAAATGTCCATGAGCTGTTCGAATTTGTTATGCAGCTCAATAGGGCCGTTAGACACCTTTGGCTGCTCCTTGTGCTCCTAGTTGGAGAAGCAAAAGGCTTTCTAACTTCCTTAGTTGGAGCAGCACTAGGCCTTCAAACCAAGGAAGTATTATGCTTCACGACTGGGGAACTACTAAACTTCACAGTCTTAGAAGAACCCGCTTTCCAATTCTGAGAAATTGACATGCTTGTGACATTCCAGAGCTTGCCGATTTTGTGTTCGATTTAAATGAAAAAGTTTGATTAGGTGAAAAAATAAAGTTTGGTTTGTTAAGTTGTATTTGTTGATTTTTGTTTGGATTTGATACTGAGGAAGTATTCTTTGTATTTTGAATTTCTGACTGTGGTTCGTATTGCATACTTGCATCCCTGAATTCTGTGTGTGTTTATGTTGTTTTGAGAATAGAGGCGTAAGAGGTCGGACTTGAAATTTTATATTTTTCTTCAATCAATTTTCTTGCTTCTGGAAAGGGAATGTTTTGTGTATTATTAACTGTTATGATTTTTTTTTCTTTTTTAAATTTTTCACATAATTTTAAATTTGCGTGAATTCCTAGACCGCAGTTGGTACATTTGAGGTCGTTAGGAAAATCTGATTCGTTATGCTTGAATGCAGACTCGCCACATTTACCACAACGTTCTTCTTTAGTACACCTGGAGTTGTGGTGCCCAAAGGCTTGGCAGTTGTAGCAACGTAACGGGTTTGGAATGAAGGCGTCAACATGTAATTGCAGATATTTATAAATAAAGATATGCTTTATTAAATTTCGTATTGAGCAAAGTTTTATAGCCAGCAAACATGGTAGTAGTGTAATCAGGTTTTTGCCGTGATACATCGAATAAGTATACTAATTGCCGCGTTAAAACAATATAACAAATCACCATTTTATTTGCAACAATCCAGTAATATCCTATCTGTGATTATTATTTCTCTGGTACATAGGTACATTTATTTTAAATGTATCGTATCCACAAACACACTTTTTTTAAAACGCTGTATTATATATCATAAACATCCTATGAATGGTAACACCAACACTTCATATATGCAACTAAGTACAAAACATATTGAAAGTGACCTGAATGAATTGTATAACGATCAGGTTATGGTTTAAAAGCTGAAGCCAGGTACACATAATTCGATCCACAATTTATTTGAACTATATTTAATTTTGTCCTGTGTATATAGTTAGTATATGCGAGGTAAACAGCATGCTGAACCGAAGCACCTTCCTCCGATTCTTTCGCAAGCACTCCGTGGAGAGCAAACAGTTCTCACGTGTATCGACCCGAACGGACATGTTCCACAACAGCGATGTCCGATGCACCGTCCGCCTCTTCTCATGCATGTCAGTGTCGTCAAAGGCGGGCAAAATCCTCTCGTAAATGGAGTCTGTCGTGGACATAGTGCCACCGCTGAAATGAAACATGCTATTGTTTAATATTGTATTACTAAGATTTTATAAATAAAAGGAAGGCCTTGCCTTTAACATACTTCTCAACAGTGTTTGATATGCTCTATGAAAATGAATCCGAAATATTAAAGAAAAGCACTAGTAAGTTACCCGCGCAAATGAGCTAATGAAGATGTGTCCTATGTATGATCAATGATTTTTAATAATGAAGTATCACATTATTAAAACAATAAATCCATTTACCCAAACACACTCCTGTCTAAATCTTCTCAACCCTAGCCGAAACATAACAACCACTGGGATGTCGACTTGATCATGTTTATAAGAATATACAAATAGCCTAGAATGCCACAAAGCAAGTACCCAGTGAATTGGTGAATTGGCAGACGCCAAACAACGAGAGATTTAACGATTAAGGACATTAAAAGTAAAGATTAGAGGCCAGTGTTCTAGGCTGCACCAACCATGTTATCATAAATACTGAAAGGTAGATCCTTTAGAAGCAACATACACAAACAAGAGATACAAGTCTAGGTTTTATTGAGTCTGTTTATGAGAGGTAATGTATATTGCAACACTTATCACGTCTCCTAGCATCGGCTTGAGCGATATTCTACTTTAAATATAGATATAAAAATCGAACAGGAAAAGCAGCATTCAAGACGACAGTCAACCAAAACACACACAGAAACAAAGACCAAATTTAAAGATGAATAGAAAGCCAAAACAGATATCACAAACACAAAAGGGTTGACAATCGGGCTACAGCATTGGAACGGTCAGTTGCAAAAAAGGTCGCTGGGTGGTTTAAACCAGGTTATAGGGTGCACCACACCTCACACTGACCCTACTGTCACCCGATACAACGGGACAGTGTAAATAAAGAAATCCCCGCCATGAACTATTCTCTAACCAACAAGACAGCATTAATAGGCCATATAATTTAACACAAATATGCTCGTATATATGTATAAATACAAAAAAAGACAATAGCCTAGAAAACCACAAAGAAGGAACTTGGCAGAAGCCAGAGCAACAAGAGAATAAACCATTGAGGGCACCACAAGACAAGACTGCAGACAAACATCAAAAGTCACCGTCCTTTTGGGCTTTAGGTAGACGTACTCATAGGGTTCACAGCCTGTCCGGTCATCGCACAATCAAAGAGGAAAGCATAGTGGCGAACTGTAGATGGGTCCACCACCAAGCATGCAGTGCGTTGCACATGATAGGGTCATAACCTCTTTTGCTAAACCTTTTAACAAGTTTAACAAAGATAGTGTGAAAGATGACCAAGGATCTTACGACGTTTGTAAGTCATGTTACCATAGAAGTCAGGTTGTGATAGTCCTTGTCGCAGAAGAGTTCTTAAATTACTTTTATATTTGGAAAGAAGATCAGGGTTACGATAATACATTTTTGCAAAGGTTTTACAAAGTTTATGGTAACGGTAACCCTGATGTATTAGCTTTTTAGTTATATAAAGATTACGAATATTAAAGTCCTCAACTCGAGTACAAGCTCTAGAAAAACGAATAAGTTCAGACACAGTTGCTCGTGGAACTTCCCCATCTAAATGGGGATAATTAACAATATCAAAATTAAAATCATCTCTCTTGTAAAATATTTTGCTAATTATTTCACCATTTCCAATGGAGAGATGTAAATCAAGAAAAGAAGCGTTAGTATCAGAAATATTAGCAGCCACAAAGATTGGGCTTGATGATCCCGAAGGACCTGTAAGTAATAACACTACTGAATTGTAGTCGGGGCGACTTTTTACGGCCACCACACAGCACTAAACAAACTCTAGTGTGAATGTCAGTAAATACTGAAAAGTGGATCCCTTGGAAGCAACAAACACAAACAAGGGATAAAAGTAGTAGACTAGGTTTTACTGAGTTCATGAGAGGTAATGTAAAAAGCAACACCTCTCACGCCTCCTAGCACCGGCTTAAGCTGTCATCCTAATTAAACGGGACAGTGTATATACAGAATTCCCCACAACGGATATTAAGTAAGGATATTTAAGGGTCATATGTGGTCTTTGTAAATCACATTGAATTATATAGGGAATCTGCAAATTTATTTAACTCATACATGTCTAAATATGTTTACACAGAAATTGAAATACAAACTCTTTACATACCAATCAATCTAAATAATAAAATAAATTCATTAACAGTTTATCACGTTACATTTTATATTTCTCAATCTTACTTTGTTATGAACACAAAATTAGTATAACAATACAGACAGACGCTCACCATTGTTCAGTGACTGGCCAGTGAACATTTTGAAAAGATTTAGAGTGTAGTGATCAAAGAATGAATGAATGGACAATTTTGTGTAGGAATAAAATGTAGGAAAAGGATTCTGTGGAAAGAAAAAAAAATGTGTATAAACTTTATATGGAATTATTTTACTATTTGCTGCTCCTTCTGCCTATATTTGTATTTACATATTTGATATTGCTATTGAATTATGTATAAACAATACTTAAACATGTGTTAGTTATATAACTTTTAAAATTTCCTATATAATTCAATTTGATTAACAAAGACCATACACGCCTCTTAATAGCTAAATGTAACCCTTCGGTGGAATTAATTTAGTAATGATACTGTATGTAAATCTAAAAGTAAATTATAATTCGAATATATATTAGTCGTTTAAATTGTAATAATGTTAATTCAGTTTCATCTAAACACCAAACATGCACTTAAAAAATTGAAAGATAAACACCACAAGTATATAGCTGTCTAGTAGAAATATACTCTTACCTACTGGAATGGCACAGCACAGCAGACCTACAACTATCCAAACGTTCATGACTAGAGTCGCATGTAATACATGTAATACACTGCGGATATAGATATTATTGTTTTTAAATATAACCAAACAAGAGAGGAAATAGCCCCGATGTGCTCACCTGGTTTTACACGGTAAGCTAGCTATAATGAAACAGCGCCGAGGTGCTCACCTGGTTATACACGGTAAACTAGCTGTAATGAAATAGCTCCGATGTGCTCACCTGAGGCTGGTTATATACGGTAAGCTAGCTAGCTCACCTGGTTATACACGGTAAGCTAGCTGTAATGAAATAGCTCCGAGGTGCATCACCTGGGGCTGGTTATACACGGTAAGCTAGCTATAATGAAATAGCCCCGAGTTGCTCATCTGGTTATACCCGGTAAGCTACCTGTTATGAAATAGCTCCGAGGTGCTCATCCGGTTATACACGGTAAGCTACCTATAATGAAATAGCCTCGAGGTGCTCATCTGGTTATACACGGTAAGCTAGCTATAATGAAATATCCCACAGTGGTTACACACGGTAAGCTAGCTATGATGAAATAGCTAGAGGTGCTCACCTGGTTATATAGGGTAAGCCAGCAGTAATGCAATAGCCCAGAGGTGCTCACCTGGTTATACACGGTAAGCTAGCTGTAATGAAAGCAGTCAGCGGTAAGCAGGTTGTGACAATTTGTAAAAGTGGAAAGTGGATTTGAACAATATTCATTGTTTAGTTTAAATTATGTGTAAACTATAGAGACCCAATGCAGCAGCAATTAAAATGATGATGTCACGCTTTAAAAAAACAGTGTCAAGTTAGAGAGTTCTTGATCGTATAAATAAATAATATTAATAAGTATTCATTGGCAAGGGATTCGACAAAACTGCCAAATATGGACGCATCTGTTTCAGAATGATTTTCCTAAATATACATCCATATATAATCACTTGACGCCAGGGTGGGACAGTTTTCGACAATATGGTATTTATTTATATAAACGACAATATGGTATATACTTATATAAACGACAATATGGTATTTATTTATATAAACGACAATATGTCATTTATTTATATAAACGATAATATGGTATTTATTTATATAAACAACAACATGGTATTTATTCATATAAACGACAATATGGCATTTATTTATATAAACGATAATATGGCATTAATTTATATAAACGACAAAATGGTATTTATTTATATACGCGACAATATGGTATTTATATATGTAAATGATAATATGGCGATTATTTATATAAACGATAATATGGTATGTATTTATATAAAAACGACAATATGGTATTTATTCATATAAGCGACAATATGGCATTTATGTATATAAACGATAATATGGCATTAATTTATATAAACGACAACATGGTATTTATTTATATACGCGACAATATGGTATTTATTTATGTAAATGATAATATGGCGATTATTTATATAAACGACAATATGGTATGTATTTATATAAAAACGACAATATGGTATTTATTTATATAAAAACGACAATATGGTATTTATTTATATAAACAACAATATGGTATTTATTCATATAAACGACAATATGGCATTTATTTATATAAACGATAATATGGCATTAATTTATATAAACGACAAAATGGTATTTATTTATATACGCGACAATATGGTATTTATTTATGTAAATGATAATATGGCGATTATCTATATAAACGATAATATGGTATGTATTTATATAAAAACGACAATATGGTATTTATTGATAAAAACGACAAAATGGTATTTATTTATATACGCGACAATATGGTATTTATTTATGTAAATGATAATATGGCGATTATTTATTTAAACTTTATAATACGGTATGTATTTATATAAACGACAATAAGGTATTTATTTATATAAGCGAGAATATGGTATTTATTTATATAAGCGATAATATGGTATTTTTTATATAAACGATAATACGGTATGTATTTATATAAAAACGACAATATGGTATTTATTTATATAAACGACAAAATGGTATTTATTTATATAAACATGATTTTTGGCTACACAGTGACATCGCACAACTACTTTTAGACTTGCCCGTGTCAATATTGGTTACACATTGGCATCCCACAACTACTTTTAGACTTGCACGTATCAATATTGGCTAAACAGTGACATCGCACAACTACTTTTAGATTTGCCCGTGTCAATATTGGCTAAACAGTGACATCGCACAACTACTTTTAGACTTGCCCGTGTCAATATTGGCTAAACAGTGACATCACACAACTAGTGTTAGACTTGCCCAATATATATCACTCCACAAAATCACGAGTCATCTTGGAGCGAGTGAGAACATATGTTAACATCGGGGAATTTATTTGTACAAATGTGCATATATTGCAAAGTTTTCCGTATAAAACCTCTTCCTAGGTGCATGTTTTCGAGGTATGAACGTTTGTTCAGACAGTTTTAACCTTTACTCAAATACTGTATAACCAGCAGGGTGATCCTAATTTCGAACCGTACCGTTATTAATGGAGTTTTAACGTGATCCGGACGCTTGTATCACCTGAAGTTTGAAAGCCATATCTGCAGAATACAACTTGCTCACATTTGCTTTGCCCAGGTAAGCTACACTCTGTTTGTGATATATGGCATTTAACTTTTTACAGCTATTTATCAAGGTTCGGCCTAAAGCAGCTTGATTACAGATTGGTGGTTCACCCTCTATATATTAGTAAGCTACAGGCCAACTGAAACCAAAACCTAATGCGTTTATGGATATCACGTGAGCAACAGAAAGGTAAATAAGGCGGTCCGAGCAATGTTTATAAGCAATAAATATATATATATATATTTAAATTAACGACTTTAATATTACTTATATTTATTTGAGTCTACGCTCATGTTTTCATCAATACAGTTGCACTGAATACAAATCAGAGAGTTATTTACGCTGCGTCTAAAACTGCCTGGCCTCTCACCACTGCGGGTTCGAATCCCACTGTTTGATTCTTAAGAATGGCGGGAGGTATGCTGTACTGGTTGTACCCGGGAAAAGCGGTGGTCTGCCACTACCACCAAACATAAACTATCATGGCCTAACCTGTTCTACAAATGACTTAAAACAACGTTCAAACATAATGCCTAATACGTTTCAGTTACTGGCAGTTCTTCATTAACAATTTCCGTTAACATTTGGACTAAACATTTTGTTCAATACATATGTTAACACTCCAACATATTTCCTTATGGAAACAAACTGCTTTAATTGGTTTAAATGATCGTTTCAAAACCGCAACCGTCATTTATTTGTTGACGTATGAAGATATATCGTTTAAATCATGATATATCGGTAAAATATACAAGTGGTGACAAGCGCACAATCATGTACATGTATTTATGCACAGGTCTATATCTACTTTACGTGTCAGTAAGCATGTTTATTAATTCACTAAAGGAATGTATACAATAGCCAGACGATTCAGTTGAGTTAAATTGAATGTCATTTTGTATATCTCATCAACACACTATTATTTAGAGCATACCCCAGAGAAAGGGGACGTGGAGAATGTTACATATTAATCCGGGAACCTACCCATAGATACCCTTACTAACGAATATATTCAATGGCTTTTTAACGTACTCGTAGGAAAGACTTAGATACACGGGTCGTCCGATTTACATTTCCAAAGATCACCTCGACGAAACTGAACGGTCGCATTTCAAATCCAACGTTCAATCCACTGTGCCACGCCACTCTGTCAGAAAGCTCAAATATAGGTATTTGTAGTTACTGTACCAAAATATATCTAGTAGTTCAGAGTTAGTACCAAAATAGTACCTGGTAGTTCAGCGTTAGTACCAAATAGTATCTGTAATTCAGAGTTAGCACTGACCTATGACAGTTCAACGTTAGTACCAAAATAGTATTTAATAGTTCAACGTCAGTACCAAAATAGTATTTAATAGTTAAGCGTTAGTACCAAAATAATATGTGATAGTTCAGAGATAGTACATATTCAGATTCACTACAAAAATAGTATCCGATAGTTAATCGCTAGTACCAAAATTGTATCTGATAGTACAAAGTTAATACAGAAATAATATCTGATAGTTCGGATTTAGTACCAAAATAGTATCCGATAGTTCAGAGTTAGTACAGAATTAATATCTGATAGTTCAGAGTTAGTACAAAAATAGTATCTAATAGTTCAGCGTTAGTAGAAAAATAGTATCTGATAGTTCTGATTTAGTACCAAAATAGTATCTGATAGTTCAGCGTTTGTACAGAAATAATATCTGACAGTCTTGATTTAGTACCAAAATAGTATCTGATAGTTCAGCGTTAGTATCAAAATAGTATATGATAGTTCAACGTTAGTACTAAAATGGTATCTGATAGTCCTAATTTAGTACCAAAATAGTATCTGATAGTTCAGTGTTAGTATCAAAATAGTATATGATAGTTCAGCGTTGGTACTAAAATGGTATCTGATAGTTCAGCGTTAGTACCAAATGGTATCTGATAGTTTAGTCAGGTACAAAAATAGTATCTGATAGTTCAACGTTAGTACCAAAACCGTATATGAAAGTACAGCGTTAGTACAGAAATGGTATCTGATAGTTCAGAGTTAGTACAGAAATAATACCTGATAGTTCAGAGTTAGTACCAAAATAGTATCTGATAGTTCAGAGTTAGAAAAAATATCTGATAGTTCAGAGTTAGTATAGAAATAGTATCTGATAGTTCAGAGTTAGTACAGAAATAATATCTGATAGTTCAGAGTTAGTACCAAAATAGTATCTGATAGTACAGCGTTAGTACAGAAATAGTATATGATAGTTCAGAGTTAGTACAGAAATAATATCTGATAGTTCAGACCCAGTAGCAAAATAATATCTGCTAGTTCAGAGTTAGAACAGAGATAATAGCTGATAGTTCACAGTTAGTACCAAAATAATATCTGCTAGTTCAGAGTTAGAACAGAGATAATAGCTGATAGTTCACAGTTAGTACCAAATTAATATATGATAGTTCACAGTTAGAACAGAAATAATATCTGATAGTTCAGAGTTAGTACAGAAATATTATCTGATAGTTCAGAGTTAGTACAGAAATAATATCTGATAGTTCAGAGCCAGTAGCAAAATAATATCTGCTAGTTCAGAGTTAGAACAGAGATAATAGCTGATAGTTCACAGTTAGTACCAAAATAATATCTGATAGTTCACAGTTAGAACAGAGACAATAGCTGATAGTTCACAGTTAGTACCAAAATAATATCTGATAGTTCACAGTTAGAACATAAATAATATCTGATAGTTCAGAGTTAGTACAGAAATAGTATCTGATAGTTCAGAGTTAGTACAGAAATAATATCTGATAGTTCAGAGCCAGTAGCAAAATAATATCTGCCTATTCAGAGTTAGTACAGAAATAGTATCTGATAGTTCAGAGTTAGTACAGAAATAATATCTGATAGTTCAGAGCCAGTAGCAAAATAATATCTGCTAGTTCAGAGTTAGAACAGAGATAATAGCTGATAGTTCACAGTTAGTACCAAAATAATATCTGATAGTTCAGAGTTAGAACAGAAATAATATCTGATAGTTCAGAGTTAGTACAGAAATAATATCTGATAGTTCAGAGTAGTTTAGAGTTAGAACAGAAATAATACCTGATAGTTCAGAGTTAGTACAGAAATAATATCTGATAGTTCAGAGTCAGTAGCAAAATAGTATCTGCTAGTTCAGAGTTAGTACAGAAATAATATCTGATAGTTCAGCGTATCTGATAGTTCAGAATTAGAACAGAAATAATATCTGATAGTTCAGAGTTAGTACAGAAATAATATCTGATAGTTCGGAGTTAGTACCAAAATAGTATCTGATAGTTCAGAGTTATAACAAAAATAATATCTGATAGTTCAGCGTATCTGATATTTCAGAGTTAGTACAGAAAATGTATCGGAAAGTCCAGCGTTAGTACCAAAATAGTATCTGATAGTTCAGCGTTTGTACAGAAATAATAGCTGATAGTTCAGCGTTAGTACCAAAATAGTATCTGATAGTTCAGCGTTAGTACCAAAATGGTATCTGATAGTTCAGCGTTAGTACCAAATAGTATCTGATAGTTTAGTTATATACTTAAATAGATCGGATAGTTCAATGTTAGTACCAAAACCGTATATGATAGTTCAGAGTTCATACCAAAATAGTATGTGATAATACGGCGTTAGTACAGAAATAGTATCTGATAGTTCAGAGTTAGTACAGAAATAATATCTGATAGTTCAGAGTTAATACCAAAATAGTATCTGATAGTTCAGAGTTAGTATCAAAATAGGTTTTAGTTTTGTTTTGCATTAATTGTTGTTAATGTTATTTAACATGTGTTTAGTTCAATTTGGCGGATTGTAGCACACCTACGCGTATGGCAAAAACAGTGAATTAATTTTGTTGTTAGACAATTTTGATTGAATTCTAAATTACACATTCAGCTAGATTATAAATTCGTAATGTATTATTTGTCATTTAAAGTGAATAAATGACATTTTCACACAGCTAAATCTTGTGTTTTATATAACCATAGTTGCCAACACATATAAACTTATATCCTGATAGGACAAGCCACTATGTATACTTTAGTAAGGATGTTGCAAGATGTATGGGAATTAGAGGGGACGATTCAAGAGGTATGTTCACTTCACATGCACTAATAACATAGTAAACATGGCGTTTATCATTAGATATAGATATAGAAATCGAACAGGAAAAGCAGCATTCAAGGACGACAGTCAACCACAAACATACACAGAACCAAAGAACAACTTTAAAGATGGATAAAATGCCAAAGAAGACATAACAAACACAAAAAAGGACAGTTTAAATAAAGATATCCCCGCCAGGAACTACTCTCCAAACCAACAAGGCAGCATTAATAGGCAATATAAGTAAAACAAAGAGATGCTCGTGTATATATAAATACAAAAAAAAAATAGCCTATATAGCAACAAAGAAGGTACTCATTGACTTGCAGAAGGCAGAGCAACAAGAGAATAAACCATTAAGGGCACGACAAGACACGACTGCAGACAAACATCAAACGTCACCGTCCTTTTTGGCTTTAGGTAGACGTCATCATAGGGTCCACAGCCTGTCCGGTCATCGCAAAATTAAAGAGGAAAGCATAGTGGCGAACTGTAAATGGGTGCATGCAGTGCGTTACAAAATGATAGGGTCATAACCTCTTTTGATAAACATTTTAACAAGTTTAACAAAGATAGTATGAAAGTGATCATGACCAACGGTTACCCTGATGCAGTAGCTTTTTAGTTATACAAATATTACGAATAATAAATTCCTCAACTCGAGAACAAGCTGTAAAAAAACGAATAAGTTGAGGCACATAAACCCTAGAAGAAGGTGTTCGGGGAACATCACCATCTAAATGGTTATAATTAACAATATCAAAATTAAAAGCATCCCTCTTGTCATATATATTGCTAATTATTTCACCATTTTCAATGGAGAGATGTAAATCAAGAAAGGAAGAGTTAGTGTCAGAGATATTAGCTTTGTTAAGTTGAAGTTCTTTAGGGTATATATTATTAACCATAGTAGGAAAGAAAGGGTTGTCAGTGTTTAATATGTCATTCAGATACCGAGAGGTGTCATTAAAGGCTTCAATATCACCTTCCTGGGTATTTGGTGAAATACTCAACTTGAAATCTCTTTCATAGCAATATAAAAACAAATCTGCGACATAGGGTGCACAGTTTGTACCCAAAGGGATACCAACAATGTGTCTATAAACGGTCGTTCCATACCTGACAAAAATGTTATATAATAGGAAGATGAGTGTTTCACAAACTTCTTGGCAAGTCCACATAGTGTAATTGTCTAAACTGCCGTTTGAAAGAAAACGCTTTAATATTATCACAGGCCAAAAATGTAATATTTTCCCTAGCGAGTGTCTTTTGAATAAGAGTAATAAGCTTGTCTTTGATAAGGTGATGTGGTAAGGTTATGTATAGTGTAGAAAAAGTCATAAGTGCTAATAGATTAATCTTGACGTTTATTGCAAATTTTATCAAGAACGTCTCTATTTGTTTATAGACCAAAACAAATTAATCCCAGAGTTTTCATAAGTTTTATCACAATTTTATTTAACGTGATCTTTAACGGCAGTAAGAAGTTAAAAGTTTGGAGATGTTTGTGGTGGTGCAGGCACTATAATTCAAAAAAGCGGACCCTATACGAATTTTTATGTAATTTAGGAATCCAGTACATAGTTGGCAGTTTGTTCTGTTTTTCGTGATATTTGTAGAAACATCATCCTCAGTAGAAAGAACTGGAGTATATGAATTAGTGCTACGGAGTTCCAGAGATAAAACACTGACCTCATGTAGGCGTCAAACAATAATTACATTATTAGCTGCTTTATCAGCATGGACTAAAACATGGACTAATTTAATATGAATAAGGCACTGCATCATAGCAACTCAACTCCTTAAAGACACTGGAATACAAATAAAAACAATCATCAGCAGATTATGGGTATTAGAGCCACCTCACTGAGAGGTGAAGAATACAAAATAATCCTGGAACTCTACCCTGCTACCGGTAACACGAAACACCCAAATATACCTATTTCCCCAAGTCCACCCAAATCTACACCAAATCCACACCAAATCTACACCTAAATATCCCAAATCCACACCAAATCTACCTTATATGGTGTTACATCGATGTTGTTGTACAAAATATCACAACAAAAAAAATCATTGAGCAAAATAAAGATGTAGTTGTTTATTATTTGTTAATGATTTATTTTGTTATCACAATGTGTAAAAAAATAACGCAAAAATCGTTAATTCAATAATAAATTAACAAATATATCTTCATTTTTCTCAAATGATTATTTTATTTTTGATCTTTTTTCCAATAACATCAATAGCATATAAGGTAGAAACTCAGTGGCACCACGGAGGATTGAACCCGGGGCCTCCGGTTACAAATCCAAGATGCTTGACCTTAAACTTAAGAGCCCATATTAAGTGTTGTGCACGCCCAATATATTAATGATACGGTAACAGTTTTATCTCATTATCTGAAATTTTTGGACATCTTATTCGAATGAACACCAAAATTACATCAGTATTTACATTGACCTTGAACATGTAACCATTAGTTTAATGTGCAACACACCGTCTATTGAAAACACATACGCAAATAAGGTTGCGTCTCATTATTTCAAGAGCTAATTCTGATCTATGAAGATCCCAACATTGTACTTGGAAGAAGAAGAAGAAAAGAAGAAGAAGAAGAGAAGAAGGGGTTTAGGAGTATGACTGGACATGACAACTGCATGACCTTGAACAAAGGACCCCTAAATGTGTATGCTACTTACCACATGGACTGGACAAGAACATTTTTATTAAAGACAATTGAATAAAACTTAAGTCTGTTTTTGTTTGTTTGGTGTGTAATGTCATTTTCTAGCACATGTTAGGCTATGTATGACGGTCGACATTTTGTAGTGGTGGAAGGCGACCACTCACTTATTCCTTGGTAGAACATGTAAGACATGTACTGTATACCTCCGTCGTCCGTAAGAATCAACACTTACAAGTTGAACTCCCAGTGAGATTCGAACCCGCAGCGTTGAAACGGTTTCCAAAGCAGCGTATTTACCCTCTCAACCACGGATGCGCTACAAAATACTAAATCATGTCTGGGTAACGTACTCGAACTCACTCACTTCTCACCAAGGTCACTAGACGAATGCAGCTCGGGTTCGCTTCCCTGTCTCTAACGCGAGAGGTTACCATCATCTGTGCCATCCAGAGTGATTTGTGTAAGCTATGTAGCCTTCTTGGTAATCAATGTATTAAAAAAAATAGTTTATTATGGTAATCCGACTGATTCTTGACGAAGTAGCTTGTATGTTTTGTTTTCTATTTTTTTGCAATGATCTCTTGTGGAATGTCATAACTTAATATCAATTAATAAATAACTGATCGTTGGCCACAATTGATTGCTTTGTACATCACTTGTTCAAACTCTTGTATCCATCAACCACATATAACGGCGCCTCATAAATGGTACATCCATTCCTTTTTAGTTTGGTTGTAAGTTGATTTTCAAGCCATCCGTTGCAGGTTGTTAATGCTGAGTTCTACATAAAGCAGAACGCAGTCATAAACAACCACAAACAATGGAAGACTGGCGTATACTATATTCTTTTCTTGGACATTCTTGAACATTCAGGACATCTAGTCATGCAGCTTAATTAAGGCAGAAATGACACTGAAAAATATAAAAGATATTAAATACAACACAAAAAAAAAAACGTATATAATCGATTCAGCAACCGCGACTGATAGCATTTGTCTTAAAACGTCTTACTTTTTGAAACGGTTGTGATACAGCATGGTAGTCTTATAATCCAGAGATCTTATTCGGTTTAAACATATTTATTTCTCATTATTATTACAGCATGGAATCTGTACACAATAGCAGAAAAAGGATTATAACGAAAGTAAAATA
This sequence comes from Cyrtodaria siliqua, assembly GCA_037043455.1. Taxonomy (NCBI): domain Eukaryota; kingdom Metazoa; phylum Mollusca; class Bivalvia; order Adapedonta; family Hiatellidae; genus Cyrtodaria; species Cyrtodaria siliqua. The sequence goes on from JAWPHD010011386.1 coordinate 36,748, forward strand.
CTTATGTTCTTCTCCTAGAGATCTTACTTGCACCACTGGGTGTTTCAATGTGCCCACTGGGAAGACGTTTAATTTCTTAGCTTTGTATTTGTGATGTGGACATAATCAGTTTAACTGTTTGAATGGTGTGTTATGTTTACGTCATTTTAGCACATGTTAGGCTATATAAAACTCATGACGGTCTAACATTTTTTGTTTAGAGGCAGGCCAATTTATTTTTCTTGAGTAGAACCAGTACTTTTTACCTCCAGCCGTCTGTGATAAGCGACACTTTCTCACTTGACAAGTCAAGCTCACAGTGGAATTCCATAGATGCCAAAGTTTCCAGCATCACATCAGGGAGATTGGACTTCCAAGTCAGGGAGATTTACCTATCGCAATGGAACCTCCGTAACCTCGCCCTGATCGATTATACACGCGACAGCTGTTTGACATGGGATATTCACATGCTGTGTATTGCAAATTACCGCATATTACAAGCAATTAACCATCCTCGGCAAATAAATGATTTCCGGGAGGTTTTGAACGGCTTCCGTGTGATCGGTAAATCAAAGGCAAATCCGTTAGTCTACCGGAGAATGCAGGATATTTGGCATGTATGGGATTCAAACCCGTGGCTGTTAGAGACGAAAAAGTTTAAGACATAGCTTCTTTACTGTCCCGGCCAAGGATGCAACAGACATAAAGTGGGCAGTCCTGTGTATTGAAGGTTTTATGATTCCTATTTATCCTTTTCCTCTGCCTCGGGCGGCTCTAAATAACGTTAGATAATGTGTTGATAAGCCATTAAACAATATCTGTTCGAGAAGCTACAGTTTAACACTGCAAACAGGAAAATATTTCCTGGCAGAGGGATGTTAACAAGCATGTACTGGAGTCAGGCATATGGAAGACTAGATGAATCCTTAGAAGAACTGATTTGCGAATGTCATCATTTTTTAAGGATTTAATTCAGTATTTCGATCTTTCGACAGGCCAAGAAAAACATTTAGGCTAGTTTAAAGTGTGTGAAATCCAAGGCACTTCTCGCTAACTTTAAACTACCTACATGTTTTTCACACCCCGTAAAAATACTGAAATATTGAATTCAATCCTTGTATGTACATTTTGTTTGTTCTGTATGTTATTCAGACTTTACGCATGTAAATTTATATGTAATTGTGCTAAAAATATTGTTTTAAACCTGTTATACGTACTGTTGGTAACAGTGACGTTGCCAAACTTGCACACTTTTTTATAGCAACTTACGACAGTTAGCATGAGGCCGTCAAGACACGTTTACAGTTATGTTATACAACCAAAACAAGTTATTCAAACGAATAAACTACACCTTGTTTGTTTTAGCCCTGCCCAAAACGTAAACGTTTATTTCACTGGGAATTTAAATGCAACAAATAAACATGTTTTATTTAAGGTCAATGCAATAGAAATGTAAATATTGGGATTTGAACGGTGGTAGTGAGTTGCAACTTTACCATAAATAACTTTATGGTAAATTTTCCATTCACTTTGCATTTTATGGTAAATTTGCCAACCACTGCCGTCGTTAAAACCCCAGGAATACTGAAAATTAGTGAATTAATTCTTATACTGTTTATAATATTAACCTGTTCTTATATTATCAACAATAATGTGCCTTGGGAGGTATGATAAATGATAAAATGATAAACAGTGCCAAAAAGATAACATATCATCAGTGTTAGTGATGTACCGATTATTCGATTGCAACCGAATCGATCATCAGTTACTTAGTCATCCGATTATGATGATCGATTATGTAAGTCTATAATCGATCATCGGTTGCAAGTAAAAATGCACTTAATGTTCAAAATAGAAATAAACATGACTTTCTATGAGAGCACACTTGTGAAAATGAACAAATAAACAAATTTATATCAATTATAATTATTTTGCTGTTGAAATGGCAATGGTATAAGACACAAGACAGGAAAGAATACCTGATTAATCAGTAATAGTTTTAAGTTCAAGGCCTCAAACTCAGATTAACATGCACATGTTATGTTTCATATTGACTAACCGATTATAACCGATGATTGATCGGTTACATCCAACCGATTGTAAATGATGATCGCTGTTAAATTTCAACCGACTGCCCATCACTAATCAGTGTATTTTTAGACCACAGAATAGCCATTTTCTATTCAGGTAGGTCATATGTTTGAGCAATTAGCTCCGTAAACCGAAAAGTGAAGTTTATTCGAAATGAGACGCATATATAATTTTTCGAAATTGTACTTATACGCTGCAAAAACAAGGCAAGATCCAAATTATGTCATCTGTCATTTACTAATGATGGGCAATCAGTTGAAATTTACAATCGGTAATTGGTTACCATTGGTATGGTGTACCGGTAACCGATCAATCATCAGTTATAATCGGTTAGTCAATATGAAGTATTGTTTCAGGCCTTGAACTTTGAAAATTTTTATTAAAGCTGTACAGTCTCTATTTTAACTGATAATAACTCATGAATATGAATGAGTCACGTGTGAAGTAGTTTCAAATCGACAAACACCCCAAAAGTCGGTATATAAGGAGAAATCGATACGTAAAATTTCACATTTTTATTTAGCCTCCGTACAGATAACATCGATAAATATACGGCTCCAGAATATATGTGATAAAAAATAGTTGCCCGGAACGGGATTTGAACCTCAGCCTTGCACTTGTAACATTTGAAAGATGTACGCTGAACCTCTAGACCACTGCTATGTATTGGTATTTTGTAGCATTTTTAACACTAAATAGGCATTACGTAATAACAAGAGCGTGCACACAAACTCATCAAGCGCTAACTAACAAGTCGAGATACGGTTGATTTGAGGCGAAGTATTAGTTTCATATTGATAAGATACAGTATTACACCAGGCAATGTTAATTTACACGTGCGACAATATGGACTGCATATTTACTGATCCATCTTTAGTTGCGTTCAAATATGATAAGTTATAAATGGTAGTTAGTTTACTATTTTCTCAAGTAGCGTTGTACTTCAGTGGATAGAGCACAGCACTTGAAATCAGAAGGTAGTGTGTTCGAGGTCCGGAAGAAGCTAACTTTTTTTTTCTGTAAAAAGTACTGTTACCTGTGTATAGGTACGATGTGCACTGGTCGATGTATATACAATAAATGATTTCCTGCACTATATTTGCTCGCTTAAATACCCGATTTCGACATGAGCTGGTGAACATGAAGTTACAAATAAAGACACGCCTACAAAGAAAATTCGATTGATATAGGGAATCTGTAGCTTTAAAGTATGTATTCTTTCCTGTCTTGTTTCTTATGGTATTTTATTTCAAACAATAAAATAATTCCAGTTGATATGCATTTTTCTGTGTATGATATTTGTGTATATGCTCATTTTCACAAGAGAACACGTGTATTTCCTAACTCTTGTCTCTTGGAAACTTGGCAACAGCAGTGGTTAGAATTTCCCCACCCACCGACTTTACAGTACAGAGAAAAACCTAGGTATCGGAGAAAGTAAAGATGGGTTAGTATTATAAATGTGTATCTATAATTTTAAAAATTGACTTTTTCCAAGTAAAAATAGAGCTTGGGTCCGCATGTTCTCTACGACACGATTTTATACTAAACTCCTCAATAGATTGGGCGATCTGGGCACGACAGGCATTAAAATCGATAGTTGAAGGTAGCATATACTTGGACTTTCCGAAAACAGATGCCGAATACGTTTATCAACAACATCAAAATTACCAGTGATGACATGACCTGCTGGAGCATAGCAAAATGTGTTATTTACCATATTATTATTTTGTTTTATTTTATGCTTTTCAGTGGTTTATATAATTTTCTCAGCAAAATAAAAGTGGTAATCCACTGTTTTCAAACAGAGAAATTACCATAAATAAATTTCACTGTTTCTGGAACTACTTTTTTCTGTAGTGATTACCTCCCTTTACAAGGAGTTGTTATTCTTACATCCCCTTTGTTATTGTAATTATCTAAAAGTTGTAAATCCGTCTGCTGTCAATTATGGAAAACAATGATGAAATGGACCCAATTCAATTTTCCAAGCATCCTGTGGTCATATTTTCGATGTAGGTGAGTTCATTAATTCTGAAGAAACCAATGAGGCAAGTGTATCAGTGCCTGTACATCTTCCAACTGCTGCCAGCACTGATCTGAGAGACTTCAGACCTGATGATGTTGAATCCTTCCTGGAAAGCTCAAACAATGCTAACACTAATAAAAGACAGAAAGCGATATGAAGGTAATTAATGAATTCCTGATGACAAAAAATGAACAGAGATGTGTAGAATGTATTCCTCCAGATGTTCTGAATTCATTCATATGTGAATTTCTACTGGCCGTCACCAAAAAGGATGGTAACGAGTATGAACCGACAACTTTACGTGGGTTTGTTAGCGCAACAGATCGCCACTTAAAGTCCAAAAACTCAAGAATGTCCATCCTGAATGATTTCAACAAAGTTATAATGGTGTTGAAAGACAAGCAAAAAAGCCTTAAAAGCCAGGGATATGAAAACAAGCAGAACCTCTCAATGAATGGCACCTATCAAGATGTACGAGGCTCAAACCTCGGAGATTCCAATCCAATGGCACTGATTCATTCGATGTGGCTGTTGAGCACAACCTACATCGGTATGCGGACTGGGCATAAATCCGTTGTCTATGTTGGGGAGATGTCAAACTACACGTTGGTGATCAGATTGGGGAGGAATATGTAATGCAGGATACTGAACGCCAAAAGAACAACACGGACAGGGACAAATCCTAAAGACACACGGTATGGTTACCTGAAAATAAAACAAAACAATTTAATACAAAATTAACAAAATACAACATAAAAACAACTCGACTAATCTTTCATGAGTGTCCGATAAAAATAGGGAATGTTTTTATCGGAACCGAGGCTCTGCCTTGTCTTATTCCGAGGGTTGGAATTCCCTATTTTAACCGAATACCCGTGATAGATTATTTTATTTTTCTTGCATATCAAAGACATGTTGTGCGTTGACGCCGTCAGCTTCTAGCGTTGTTTTTTTTTTTCCTGCATACCGAATGTTGGTGCGAGTGCATTTTATCTCGACCTTAGGGTGAGATGGAAATATCTAGCCCCGGTAAAATTAACGGTATCCTTGTCTGGTATGCAAGAAAAAGATGGAACTTCTCTGTCTTTATCTTAGACCACCATCTGTAAGAATCGACACTTTCTCAGTCACAAGTACAATAAATGATCAAAATAAATAACTGATCCATGTAATATATTTATTATGCAGAATGTACAGGTACTCTTTCAAAAAAATTTCATTCCGACAGCTTGAACAATTGATATTTCAATGTTCATCTATTTGATTCAATACATCTTACATTAAAAAAAAAAAACACATAATTAATAAACCTTTTGTTTACCACATTGTTAAAACCCAAGGTTTTCGCTAAACCAGAAGATTCGCAGCGGGATCCAGTGTACCTTTACAAGCTGTATAGAAGCAAAAGACCATCCGATAAATTCACAGACGAGAGCCCATTCTTGTTAACTCCTGGTAACAGTACCCAAAGCTGTTGGTACCAAAACACGCCGATGGGAATCAACACACTTTATGAAAGAGATGAAAGAAGACGCCGGAACTGATGCACCTCGTATAACACCTTACCGGATTGTCTGCATATTATGAAATTGTCAGACACCCATGTACTTTTACGTTTTAAAATGAACAGACTGAAAATAAATGCCATTACAAATATCAAAAGCTTCATTCTCATAAAACGATTAGTTCTAAAAATACTTACCCTCTTTTATGCTACCTCCAATGATACAAAATGCAAAATGTGTTTTTTATATCGTCGTTCATCTGGCCGTATAATTTGTTTGATCTCCAGAATCTCATAAATATGTGATTTTATTGAGGGAATCACTCATATCTACAACCAAGCGATAACTGTAACTGAATTAATTTTACACAAAAACAGTAAAATGCCAGGTAGGTAAACAAAAAAACATTTTCTTATTTAGTTCAAGAAAGCGTCTCATCCAAAAGCTTAGTGATGATAGAGTTCCTGCCAACCAGATAGTACAGATATCCGGTCACAAAAATGTTAACAGTTTCAACAACTAAAGCAACTTGAACAATGACCAATGTAAACAGATTTCAGACATTTTGTCTGACCGCCACAAGGTATCTCAAGCCGTCAATCTAGCTCCGCAGACTCAAGCTTGGTTTACCCCATTCACTAGCACTGGGCGCATGATGACACGCGTTTATTTTTCATAAACAGCAATTTCCATAGCAATGCTAGTTTCATTTCACTAGCACCAATACAAAAACTGAAACGCAGTAACTGTCACAACACGTGGTGCACTCGAGTCTCATTTCTAGTGTTTCTCAAAAATATTCACCCCTGCGTCAGCCATACAAGCGAATTAGACAGACATTTGATAGCGAAAGTGATTAACTGACAAAATTAACTCACTGAAAAGTTGTTCCTGTTATCCTGTTATCATAATGGTTAAAATCTAGTTTCTCTTTACAGCAGTTTTATATCACAAAATAAAAATTCAAGATTATTCCGCCATCACAGTAATCAATTACTACACTATAACGTTGACTTATTTTCATGCTAATAGTTCGATGTTTGACGTGGTAAGTATATATTTTATAAATTTTTAAATAAATTTTCATTTTAATTTGATGGAAAATATTTTTACTGAAATAAATAATTTCAGAACTATTTTATGTCTTGTATTAACTAGTTGTCTGTAGTCAAGCGGTTATAAATTGGTGCAACCAGTGGGGAATTCAAATGTGAAATAGGCACAAAAAGGCTGATGGAAACATAAAATAAAAAGTACTACTCCACTCGTGATAATACTGCTTTGGGAACTCACTCGATGAAATAAAGTTGCATCTTCCACTGAAAACAAACAAATATCCTCTATGTAGTTGAAAATAATATTGCTAATAGCTTTTTTTATACTTATTACAAATTACAGGACTTTCTGAATTTTTGAAATATTTAGGGATAGAATCAACTACATGATATATCTTTTTAGAAAATGGCTGACGTGATCAGACTACTTGTCAATATGGGTTCGGAGAACATGTTGTGTATAGCTTTGAGTTATGGAAGCAGAGTTGTACAAGGGATCTGTACGAACGAATATTTTCTCTGCTTCCTCGTCGATCAACTTAAGTGAAGAAATGGACGGATAGATGTCATAAATAAAAACACATTAACATCGGATTTGTAGATTTATACCAAACTTCAGCTTTATCCTGACTGTGTATAAACATCAGCTTTAACCTGATTGTGTATAAACTTCAGCTTTAACCTGATTGTGTATAAACTTCAGTTTTAACCTAACTGTGTATAAACGTCAGCTTTAACCTGACTGTGTATAAACTTCAGCTTTAACCTGACTGTGTATAAGGATTCCAGTCGAGACAACGATCAATACACGATAAAACTGGAACAGACTGCAAACAGCATGTGACGGGAGATAACAAGTTAGATAACAGACTGAGCCTTGTTAACACATACCACATTTAATGCGTTTAGCTGTGTATGCGTTTCATTTACGTTTCATAAGGGCTTGATTCAGTTTATTGTTTAGCATTCGCGACTTTGCAAGCGGAAAATAAATATGGTTGTTTTCATTCTAAATGTGGTAATATTTATTGTATCATTTTTGGTTGCTTGGTTAGTTTGGAAGAAGGTGAGTCAAAACATAAACTTATTATGATTATAATTTTACTTCACTGAGTCTGAATAATTTTAAATAAGCCGTAGGCCCGATCCCAAAATTTGATCAAACGGTACCACCCAAAGGTGGCAAATTCTTATTATGATTTTTGATACTGCTGATGTCCCTAGATACTATTTAACTCTGATAGACTTATAGTTTTAGCAGCTTATGTCATGATTATAGATACCAAAATTGAAGGAAAACAGCTTTCAAGGACGACATTCAACCACAAACACACACAAAAACAAAGAACACATTTAAAGATGAATAAAGGGGCACATAAGACATCACAAACACAAAAGTGTTGATAATAGGGCTACCGCCTTTGAACGGTCAGTGGCAAAAAAGGCAGTTGGGTGTTTAAACCAGGTTTTAGGTACCAAACCTCACACTTACCCTACCGTCAATCCCATTATGTATTCCCGCAGTAATTCCATTAAGCGATGAGAAAGCTAATATTAGCAGGAGTTTATGACGGATATTTAGACAATAAAACAAGTTTAAAAAAGTTTTTACTGACTAAATGCGATATCTGTATATTATTACAGTAAATTATAGTACTTAATTCATGTATGTTATAGTTCAAAACAACATCATCCTGGCAATATCTGTATATTATTACAGTAACAACATACAATGCTTTATTTAATACATGCTTTGTTTTTGTACAATGTCAACATTATTTAAAATTGACTGGCTTTCAAAATAATCAAACAAAAGGCAATATTTTATTAATTATATACCATACAACTATTAACTTGCTACACAAATATTAATAAGAGACTGCAAAACAATCAAAAGTATTCCCTACTTACACATTGCTTCATACATTCATCATAGCTGGTGATAGTTGTCAATAGTTCCACACGATTAGTATGATGTTAGCCTTATATTTTAAATCGGATGGTTGGTGCTTGTCGTAATATTGACTATGGCTTATTCCACAAAAGATTAGTATAATTCACAAGTTTTAAGTATTATTTAAATACCATGATATTATATTGAGCAAAAACATGTTACTGTCGCTTCACTTCAGTTGTAATGTCTTCCATTTTAAAGTCATCAGTATCTATAGGTCATCAAACTCACCATTGCTTGCTTGAGTATCACATGTAATGTGCTTGCACATCATGCCATTTGCTAAGCAATCACAACTCGGTAGCTGTCATTGTCGTGTACACTTTCAAGAACGTAAATATCAAACGGCATCAGACGCTGCAGGACTAGCCATCCGATATATTTCGAATTCGCCATCTTCAGATCTTTTCCACCCATAACCTACTTGTGAGAGATTTAATATCATGTGTGGCGTCCAGGCATCTTATCCAGACAGTTGCTTGATACTTGGCTCGTTCACAATGTTTTGTTAAAAGGAGAAACGGCAATCTTGAAGGTATTCTCAGACATTAAAAGCATCTCGATTTATTAATCTAATATCATTTTGAATTTTAAACTGCTCAGTAAATAATAAAAATGAACTTTTAATTCGTCTTCATCATTCTACCATAGGCTGAAATACATTATTGATGCAATACATTTAACAGTTAGTAATGTGCGAAAAACAATTTGTTCTTCATTATTCTAATAGTTCATAAATATATCTTTTAAGCAAATCAAAGTTGCCATGGGTCCCTTTAAGCTATTCCTACAGTATGGTATCTGTGATGAATCAAGGTCTCCTCTCATTGCACAAACAAGTTGGTACCAAAATTCATTTACATCAGTTGTCTGACCTACCTTTGAACCATACATTCGACAAGTGAACAATTCTCAATTTTTTTTTAACAGTTTCTGTTGTCAGTGTCCGATCTTTAACTAGCTTCTGAAATAATTATAGTTATACTGGTTCAATCTGCATTGGAGTCAATCAATCCCGTTTCCAGCAAATGCATTATCACACCAAAATACACGCACTACAGGCAATGCTTTACAAGCACAGGTTCTAATTGCACCTATTCCAATGTCATTGAGGCAAACTCTAAATTGTGTTTTGGATTTTGTTAACTACTTCGAATGAGTGCAGTTTTCGATGTTCCGAATTCTAAATATGCCAACTAGAATGAGTTTAACTTCATGTTTTACTAGCACTTACACTACATATGTGTTTGCAAAAGACATTTTGGAATATTTAGTGTTAACGCTGATTTACAGTTACTTGGATTTAAAATGATATTCCGTTAAAAGGAGGTGATTTAGGATTAACCATGTTTCATTTTATTTTTGAGGAACATCTGCAGTAAATTGGTAAAATGTCTTTTATATTAGTTCCTACCAGTGTTAAGCAGTTTGTATGTCAATAAGCGGGCTTCGATTCTTGTTATGTGTTTTATCAGCACATTTCATGTTTTCATATAAAAGCAGGGTAATACTCAAACTATGTAACAATGTAAACAAGAAATAAATACTTTACAAACTATTGGTCTAAAAATAATACTTATAACACAACTATTCTAAGATATATTTAAAATCAGAAAAGTATTTAAGATACAAAAGTGAGTAATTTTGTTTAGTGTATTTGTTTTCGCAATATGAGCATGAGAATATGGACGATTCCGGAACTGCTCTGCGCAAAGTAAGAATTTCTTAAAATGCCCGACGATTCCTGAATTGCGCAAGGGGTTAATCGATATAAAATATGCACCAAGTGTCTACGCAATTTGAGAATGTTTTGTGCAAAGAAAGAATTTCCGATGGGATTTGAAAAGGAATATAGTGTTTTGAAACCTATTTATTTCTAATTGCATATGCTTATTTGTTCTGTTATAAATAGATAAAATATCAACAAAAAAAGTCATAGTTTGGTTTGGTAAATGATTAACATGAACTAAATTATTGAGAAATAAAATTAATGTGAAACCCTCAAACAATTCGCAATGTTCGGATTTATATTATTGAAATACAGATACGTTTTGGTTAAGAAAATATAAACAAGTGCAGCGCTTACAGTGGTGCAAACGCCATTTTAACTGACAAATCTTAGTTAAAAGTATAATGGAGGAGCGGGATAACTATGGTGAAATACATGACAGCGTTATGGTTCTTGTCATATCCCAGAATGTAATAACAACGAGCATGCCAAGTTTCAAAGCTCTCCGACAATTCATATTTGAAAAAAACGAAAAACAAAAACTTTAACCAAAACTAGTAGACGGACATACGAACGGGCGGACATACATAAAGACAGATAGAATGGCGGATGACGGAAATCGCCAAATTATCAGCCTGGAATTGCTACGCAATCTGGCTAAAAACAAAAAAAAACTAAACGCAACGCAGACAATAATATTTCTAATAACGGGTCAAATTGGGCATTCCATATATAGTATAGTTTACAGATTTTCCTATGATTTGTTTATACTAACATTGGACCCCGGTTTGTATGTACTTGTATATACAAAATAAGTCAAATATTGAACATCTGCCAAATAATACATCTGTTGCTCAATAAATGCATCCGGTGTTACTACTAATAATTGCATTTGCATGTTTTAATCATATTCATTAAAGTATATACTGATAACGTATACAAATATATTTAATGTCAAATTGTCTTATTGTTCAGAACACCTGTCCATCTGCCAAATGTACTAAAACGACCATTTACACAGACCGAATGAGAATAAATTACTGATTAATTAAGTTTATGGTATTGCTAGTAATGCCATTTGCATATTTGAATGATACTTAACAAATAGTGGATATGAACACGCGTATACGTGCAATGACAACATCAAAGGGGGACAACTTATATGTTGACGAATGATTTAGTATAAGTGAAATTATTTGAGCCTTAATGAAGCCTATATTCATGAAACCAAATGCGTATGCTTTTATTATATACTCGCAACCCGGAAACTTATGTAGACAATACATTTTCGGCACGTCAACGACTCAATATGATGAACTTTCTATATTTAACCAGCCATTACTTTTAAAATACTAGACAGATTTCAGTAAACAACTACTCCTTATCTTAATTCGACTATTCATTCTCTAACTTATTTTCAATCCAGTTACATAACCTTCATACCAAATTTATGAAAAAAGCGCTTTTGAAAAAACTAAGAAAAAACGGGAAACTGAAATCTATCAATTTAAATTATAATTAAAACTAAATAAAAATTATTAACTTAAAATACTTGACAAATTTCCCAAGACTCGTTTCCTTAGTTAGACTATTTCCAAGCTACTGACATGCATTTAAAATGTATTTCCTGATAAACAGTTATTTTCACAACAGTAGTGCCGGAAATGAAAAAACTTTGAAAATATAAGCTGATATGGCTTACAAGTGAAATATAAACAATGACAATATATCAGGTTGATTTTAATCATAAAATTCAACTACTTCACTGGACAATATATACTAAGTATTAATATTAATTAAGATTTTTTTTTAATTTAATAAAATTTAAAATGCATGTACTGTCAGAATATGTCTATTTATCTAAATAAATATTATTTATATATATATTCATTTTGGAATTTGTATTTAAGAAAAAAAATATACGTTTAAATAAATACAAAAATAAATAGATAAATAAATAAAAAAATAATACATCTAATCTAAATCAATAAGTAGGTTAGTAGAGCATCTCATGCACTTGTTCGTATGAAAACTTTTGTCAAAAGTGTTTCCCGTATGTTATAATTATTTGTCTGATATCATCGATCAATATACTCAAATGTTCATGACGTGGTTCGAGTATTAACTTTCTTACCCCATCCAACTCCTTCTCCAAGAAGCAAAACCGGGATTGGCTGGGGTATGACATAAAACCTTAATTTCGGCTTAAACATTTTGCACATTGTACATGTTGTAAAATTAATACATTTAATGGGTAATTGTAAACAGGTTATCGCATTTGTTCGATAAAAATGTTTTTAAACATGTTTAATTGTCGAAATATCAGTTATAACATTTTGCTAATATAAGCTTTCCCATCGTTTAATGGAATTAAGGCCACTTAATGCTTCATTCGTTCCAGTGTCTGAACATAGCCACTTACATGCATGTCTGAACAGCCTTCGTCATAAATATAATACAAAATATACCTCTTTTGTGTGCAAGTGTTAGCTATTATGAGAAGCTCTGCCAAATTGCCTCTGGCAATCAATTAAAATGGTGCCCGAAACCTTAGACAATGGTTGTAATAAAGTGATAACACCAAATGGTGCATTCAGCCTTAGTCAATGGTTGTAATAAAGTGATAACACCAATGGTGCGTTCAGCCTTAGTCAATGGGTGCGTTCAGCTTTAGTCAATGGTTGTAATAAAGTGATAACACCAAATGGTGCGTTCAGCCTTAGTCAATGGTTGTACTAAAGTGATAACACCAAATGGTGCGTTCAGCCTTAGTCAATGGGTGCGTTCAGCCTTAGTCAATAGTTGTAATAAAGTGATAACACAAAATGGTGCGTTCAGCCTTTAAGTCTGACTCAATGGTTGTAATAAGTGATAACACCAAATGGTGCGTTCAGCCTTAGTCAATGGTTGTAATAAAGTCATAACACCAAATGGTGCGTTAGACTTTTATCAAAGGTTGTAACAAAAGTCAAAATGCCAATCAAAAAATAAACCTTGTTGGGTTGGGTGGTGGAGGGGTGGGGGAGGCCATATAAATAATGTGAATATACAAAGGGAGTACAACAGGAATGGTAAATATGTTGAATGGTGAGACTGAACGATTTGAATGTAATATTAACCTTGATAACATAATCTAGAGTTGTTGAGAGTTTTTTGAAGTGCATTATCTCGTAAATTTGTTCTTCACAGAGCGCGAGGACTTTATGGTAACCTGCAATACAAACAGATAAAGTGCAATTTCTTGCCCTTATGTATTTACAGAAATACTGGATGCCTAATTAAATGCCGTGAACTGATTGTAAAAAACCCTACTTTTGTCGTACCCAGATGATAAAGCAGTACTGTGTATATTTAAATCGTTTCTTCATTAAAACTTGTACAGACGAAATAATTAAAATAAAATATAGGTTTTTATAGCTATAAACTATATGTAATGAAGTTCATTAGTTATAATACAACTGAGAAGAAATGATACGAGTATATACAAAATAAATTTGAATAAACATTATAATATATTATTGTAACATCTTATACATGGTTAGTTAAGAATGCATTGCTATAAAAGCGAATACATTTAAATGAAGGCAATACAAACAACGCAATGTTTACATGTATAGAAATTAAGTTAAATATATACAAATATGAACAAATACAGTTCCAGACTTCCAAGCATCAAGGGACAGTACCTGGTTTGACTCCTCGACTGAATCGGTGAGTATACATTCGGCTGCAAAACTACTTCTGTATTTTTGCACCTTTTTAAGCCAATATATTTGTATTAATTCATGTTAATATATTTATAATTATTAGACCGGACGGGAAACAACGTCTTGGTTGACTTTTGGTACAGAAATATTATTTATTTGATAAGCTGGTGGTCAGGCAAATACAATTATAATCATACTCCTGTGTTTCAATTTCATTTTAAATGTACAGATATATAACATTACAATTCATATTCCATCCAATTTAATTAACTTTTATGAAAACGTCTGGAAGTAGGAGATCTCGTTCCATAAATCATTATTATTGATTTATACATATACATATATAATTATGTGCACCATTTTTACTGCAAATGGAATAATCCAAAATGAAAAAAAATCGTGTCCATTATAGAAGTAGTACACTGCAATGGTTACAGCAGTTATTGGCAATAGAGTATTGATGATTGTCTTTATTTCTAACAATTCAATGGATTATAATATCATCCGGTTCAAATGGACGTCTATTGATTAATTTAGAGATGGTAACATGGAGGATATCGCAAAGGCTGGAAGTTTGCACGAGTTTCTTGTCATGCTGCACAAGAAGTTTGGTACCATCGCGTCATTCTGGTACGGATCAACTTACACCGTCAGCATTGCAGATGTCAACATGTTCAAAAAAGTGATACACTATGGAGAAAAAAACCGTATGTGGCTATGGCTGCCCTGATATTGTTCTTAGACATATCTATATATATATGTCCTATTATCCTTAGGCATCTATATTGGCCATGATTTTATCCTTAGACAGCTATATCGGCCCTCATATTATACATCGGCCATGATATTATCCGTGGACATCTATATCGACCTTCATATTATTCTTAGGCATCTGTACATGTATCGGCCCTCATTTTATTCTTAGGAAAAAAAACGACCCTTATTTCATCCTTAGACAGACAGTTATTTCTGTCCTGATATTATTCTTGGACATCTACATTATCCTTAGACAGCTATATCGGCCCTCATATTATTCTTAGACATCAAAAGCGGCCCTGATTTTAACCTTAGACAGCTATGTCGACCCTAATATTATTCTTAGGCATCTATATCCGCCCTGATTTTATCCTTAGACAGCTATATCGGCCCTCATATTATTCTTAGGCATCCATATTGGCCCTGATGTTATCCTTTGACTGCTATATGGGTCCTCATATTATTCTTAGTCATCTATATCGCCCTCATATTATTCTTAGGCATCCATAGCGGCCCTGATTTTAACCTTAGACAGCTATGTCGGCCCTAATATTATTCTTAGGCATCTATATCCGCCTTGATTTTATCCTTAGACAGCTATATCGGTCCTCATATTATTCTTAGGCATCCATATTGGCCCTGATGTTATCCTTTGACTGCTATATGGGTCCTCATATTATTCTTAGCCATCTATATCGCCCTCATATTATTCTTAGGCATCCATAGCGGCCCTGATTTAAACCTTAGACAGCTATGTCGGCCCTAATAGTATTCTTAGGCATCTATATCCGCCTTGATTTTATCCTTAGACAGCTATATCGGCCCTCATATTATTCTTAGGCATCCATATTGGCCCTGATGTTATCCTTTGACTGCTATATGGGTCCTCATATTATTCTTAGTCATCTATATCGCCCTCATATTATTCTTAGGCATCCATAGCGGCCCTGATGTTATCCTTAGACAGCTATGTCGGCTCTCATATTATTCTTAGGCATCTATATCTGCCCTGATATTATTCCTTTGCATCTATATCGGCCATGATTTTATCTTTAAATCCTGTTTTTATCCTCAGACATCTATATCTGTCCTCATAGTATTCTTAGGCATCCATAGCGGCCCTGGTTTTATACTTACACAGCTATATCGGCCCACATATTATTCTTAGGCATCTATATCTGCCCTGTTTTTTATCCTCAGACATCTATATCTGTCCTGATATTATTCGTAGGAATTTATATCTTCTCTGATATTATTCCTAGGCATCTCTATCTGCCCCGATATTATCATTGGATATCTATATCGGCCCTTGTATTCTTCTTAGTCATATATATAGATCCTGGTTGTATCCCTAGATAACAACGAGGACAACTTTAAACACCTACATCGGCCATCATATTAGTCAGTCATCTTTATCGATCCTGATTTGATCCTTATACAGCTATATCGGACCTCGTATTATTCTTAGGCATCTATATCTGCCCTGATCTTATCCTTAGACAGCCATATCTGTCCGACATCAATAGTTGAGGGCACATATAGTTTGAGGGATGATTTCATGCATGATATGAAAAAAGCATGTCTTAAACGTATACGCACTTACTTGCTTGTATTAAAGATTTTAGAGATTAAAATATAACACTAAATATAAGCAAACAAACAGGGACATAAACCAACACCGTATATAAGCAAACAAACAGGGACATAATCTAACACTATATATAAGCAAACAAACGGGGACAAAATCTAACACGTTATATAAGCCAGCAAACAGGAACATAATCTAACACTATATATAAGCAAACAAACAGGGACATAATCCAGCAGTATATATAAGCAAACAAACAGGGACATAACATAACACTAAATATAGGCAAACAAACAGATACATACTCTGACACTCAATATAAGTAAACAAACAGAGACATAATCTAACGCTATATATAAGCTAACAAATAGGGACATAATATAACACTATGTATAAGCAAGCAAACAGGGACATAATATAATGCTATATATAAGCAAACAAACAGGGACATAATCTAACAATATATATAAGCAAACACGTATTGATGCATGATTACAAAACTGTATGGACCTTCACTGAAGCAGATTGGTATTAAAGACAAATAATGCACAGTATCTTGAAACAAAAAACAACAACAAAACAATCATTATTCATCATAAATAAATTGTCCACTTATTCTAACGACTTTAGCAACCTGACACTAGTTTAGTCCTCACATTAGGAAATATGTTATATAAACATATGAATAAGCTCAGAGAATAATGCGAATTAGGTTTTCAATTGACTTTATCATTTGTGAACTTTTGAATTTTATTCATGATGCGTTCGTCATTACGATGTTATCACGATCGAGAACGGAAATGTCCGAACGATCATGCTACTAATCTTTTTCGAGCTGAAAACTAATCAGAGAACGCTTTCTGTGGTTCGTTATAATAAATGCCGATCTCATCGGTAATATCACTTACTAACTAAAATGAAATGTGGTGTTGCTACATAAAATGTGTATACATAGTTTAATTCAAGGTAAAAACAATTATTGTATTAAAAACCGGAAGAGTGGAAACATTATCACCAAGTCCAGTACATAATAATACTATTATATTGTTTTATGCCAAATATTGCCAATGAATATGTTTACATAATATATACAAATACATGTTTGTTAGATGACATTCTGGTTAGTACATGTACATATAATAACAAGCAGAGTTTTATCAAATAGTCATCTATGTATTACATGTTTAACATGAGTAATTTAACTAAAAATCTGCTTATGTTTCAGCAAGTTTAGAATTAAGTTTAATTAAAAGTATCAAAGAGGAAATTCAAAATGAGTTTTGCCACGTGAGTTATTATTTCAGTTTCCTTTTTCGAGATATTTATACCTTTACTTGGGACTCAGAATCTGAGTAATACGAACTCGGAGGAAGCTAGGCGTAGACGTAAACATTACGGGAGATCCTTTTCGCATTCTGCCATGGAAATCTATTTCCAAGTCTATCAACAGGTAATACATGTTTTCCATAAAACTAATGTATGTATCATTATTTAAACACGCGTTAACATTCTCCAGGACATAAGTTTGCAAACATAACAAACACATATTTAGAAACATAGTAAAAAAACAGAAAAGAAAGAGAAAAGAAAGAGAAAAGAAATGAACTTCATCGGATTCCTTAGAGTCACTTGTAACGAGACGGGGTCAAACCAACATTCAGTTGAAAGAAGCCGACATTTATTTACCACAGGTTTGCAGATGTATATTTTTAATTTTGTTATGTCTTTATTTTTAATGATTTCTACACATGTTGGAACATCTAAACTTGAATACATACCTACCTTAATTAGTTTATTTAAGATATTGAATGTGTTCTTATTGTACACTAAACATAACTTGCATTCAGATGTGCTTAAATACGTTAATATGTGTTTTATCGTTTGCATTTTATACTGCTAGTTTGTTAAAGCACAATACAAAATCAAAAGAAACGCAGTAAATGCAATTGCAGACGAAGACACATGCCATAGTTAATACATGAGAGGTTAACTTAGAATTTACATACGTGGTGACACAGTGGACGTATAAATTAAAATATAAATTACTTATAATGTAAGTGTTTTGTTCATAATGATGGAAATGCTCATGAAAATGCATGCATTATGTCTATGACTCTCAACAGGCAGCAGATGAAACTGTTAGTCAATTGGCCACAATTCCAGATGGGGAACACGTTTGTATTAATGGTTACATGGTGACGTATGCGCTGAAATCAGTCATCTCTGCCCTATTTGGAGAAAATATCAACGAGGACAACTTCAGATCGTTAGATAAATTAGTCGAGGTGAAATGTTACCTGTTTTAGTTTTTGTAAATGAGATGTCTCCCTTGTAAATAATAATAGTAAACAAATCATTGCAATACCTCAAATAACCTGATTAACATTACACGTAATGTGGGTAAGACGGCTCTGTTTTATCCTAAACTTCAATTCTTTAAATACAATTAAATTTGTATCACAACTTACAGTATTTCATAACCCGGCATTTAGATTAAAAAAACACAAACTGTATATGCAAACAAATCAACATTTCGTTAACGGATTTAATTTGACCAGGAATGTTTAAATATCATGTCTGTACCTTAAACCTAAACATTTGTTTGCTATCTGTACCAACTTCTCACATCACATTAAAATTTAAAATATAATTATATTTCTTTGAAAACAGATTCAAAACGTATCAATTGTGCAAACAAAATCTTTACTTTGTTTTCATTTAGTTATAGTTTTGTATTAGTTGGGGTCGACCCAACGGCTCTTGAGACACAATGCTTTACGTTAATTATCTTGGAGATGTCAGACTCATTGTCACTACACATGCTAAGTTGTCATACACATTATCTCTACACATGATAAGATGTTCTACACCTAATTATGTATGTAATGATCTTAGAGTTGTCATACACGCTATCTCTACACATGTTTAGGTACGCAATGATCTTAGAGTTGTCATACACGCTATCTCTACACATGTTTAGGTACGCAATGATCGTAGAGTTGTCATACACGCTATCTCTACACATGTTTAGGTACGCAATGATCTTAGAGCTGCCATACCCATTATCCCTTTACACGTTTAGCTGCAATACACATGCTCTCTGTATAAGTTTAGGCATGAACTGATCTTCGAACTTTCCTACATTATACCTACACATGTTTAGCTGTCATACACGTTATCTCTACAAATGTTTAACTGTCATACACATTATCTCTACACATGTTTAGCTGTCATACGCATTATCTCTACACATGTTTAGGTATAAAGTGCCTTTAGAACTCTCATACACATTATCATATCTACACATGTTTAGCTTTCATACACTTTATCTCCACACATGTTTAGATGTCATAAACATTATCTCAATACATGGTTAGGTATGGAATGATCTTAGAAATGTCATACACATGATGTTGACAAATATTTACATAATTTTAGGTATGGAATGAATTACAGCTCAGACTGACAGTACCACCAACGGAAGCCAGAGAACATATGCTTCTAGACGGTTAGTTAAAATTAAATTAGGACAGGTTTATTATGTTTGTCATTTTCTTTTATACCATTAATATTCCAAAACGTTTAAACTGTATATACTTTACAACGAATCTTGTCACATAATATCAGCTGATGTAGCTGCTAATATGTCAGCATGACTTTGAATCGACTGTTCTAATGCATGAACATATCGTAAGAGTTTACATTTTAAACATCAGTTTTTCTTTCTGCTCTCAACCGGCCCCATCTTGCGAGTATTTCGTCTGGTCGAAAACAATTTTTCGCTTTCAATGACCAATTATGTCTCTTCGTTTTGGAATCAATACATGTACCAATAATATAATGATAAGACGATGCTGCCAATATTAAGTAATATGGACGTATACAATAATTAAAGCGGATCCATTACCGATGTAGGTATTTAAATGGAAGCTAGCATACGTCTTTCTTCTGAGCTGTAATCAGATATAAAGGGCAGACGATGCTGCAAGTATTAGTTTGTGTATCCAATAACATTAGTCGGGATAGTGATTTATTAACATTGGGCGGATAGTAGATTTATTACCACTTGGTGGGATAGTGGATTTATTAACATTAGGCGGGATGGTGGAGTTATAATCATTATACGAGTGAGCGGAGTTATTACCATTAGGCGGGATAGTGGATTTATTACCAATAGGCGGGATGGTGGAGTTATTATCATTAGACGAGTGAGCGGAGTTATTATCATTAGGCGGTATAGTGGATGTATTACCATTAGTCGGAATAATGGAGTTATTATCATTAGGCGGGATAGTGGAGTTCTTACCATTAGGCGATTGAGCGGAGTTAATACCATTAGGCGGGATAGTGGAGTTATTACCATTAGACGGGATAGTGGATTCATTACCATTAAATGAGATAATTGGGTTATTACCATTAGGCGGGATAGTGGAGTTGTTACCATTAGGTGGGAACAAGGAGTTATTACCATTAGGCGGGATATTGGAGATATTACCAATTGGCGGGATAGTGGAGTTCTTGCCATAAGTCGGGATAGTGGAGTTATTAACATTAGGCGGGACAGTGGATTTATTACCATTAGGCGGAATAATGGAGTTATTACCTTTTGGCGGGATAGTGAAGTTGTTACCATCATTCGGGATAGTGGAGTTATTACCATTAGACAGGATAGTGGAGTCATTACCATTAAATGGGATAATTGGGTCATTACCATTAGGCGGGATAGTGGAGTTGTTACCATTACGGTGGATAGAGGAGTTTTTACCATTAGGCTGGATAATGGAGTTTTTACCATTTGGCGGGATAGTGGAGTTATTACCACAAGTCGGGATAGTGGAGTTATAACCATTTGGCGGGATAATGGATTTATTACCATTAGGCGGGATAGTAAACTTATTACCATTAGACGGATTGTGGACTTATTACTATTAAATGGGATAATTGGGTTATTACCATTAGGCGGGATAATGTAGTTATTACCATTAGGCGGGATAGTGGAGTTATTACCATTAAATGGGATAATTGGGTTTTTACAATAAGGCAGGATAGTGGGGTATTACCATTAGGCGGGATAGTGGAATGATTATCATTAGGCGGGAGAGTGGATTTGTTACCATTAGGCGGGATAATGGATTGACCATTAGGCGTGAGAGTGGATTTATTATAATTAGTCGGGATAGTGGATTTATTAGCATTATGTGTGATATTGGATGTATTACCTTATACGTGATAGTGAATTCATTACCATTAGTCGGGATAATGGTGTTATTACCATTTGGCGGAATTGCGGATGTATTACCATTAGGCGGAAAGAGTGGATTTATTACGATTAGGCGGTATAGTGTATTTATTACCATTAGGCGGGAGAGTGGAGTTAATACCATTAGGCGGGATAGTGGAGTTATAATCGTAAGTCGGGATAGTGGAGTTATTACCATCAGGCGAGTGACCAATATGCGGGATAGTGGAGTTATTACCATTTGGTTGGATAGTGGAGTTATTACCATTAGGCGAGTGAGCGGAGTTAGTACCATTAGGCGGTATAGTGGATTTATTACCATTAGACGGGATAGTGGATTTATTACCATCAGGCGGAACAATGGAGTTATTACCATTTGGCTGGATAGTGGAGTTATTACCATTAGGCGGGAGAGTGGAGTTATTACGATTAGGCGGTATAGTTGGGTATTACCATTATACGGGAGAGTGGAGTTATTACCATTAGGCGGGATAGTGGAGTTATTACCATATGTCGGGATAGTGGAGATATTACCATCATGCGATTGAGCGGAGTTATTACAATTAGGCAATATATTGGGTTAATTACCATTAGGCGGGATAGTGTAGTTATTACCGTTAGGCGGGATAATGGAGTTATTACCATTAGGCGAGTGAGCGGAGTTATTATTATTAAATGGGATAATAGTGTTATTACCATTATGCGGGATAATGGAGTTATCACCTTTAGGCGGGATAATGATTTTCTTACCATTTGGCAGGATAGTTGAGTTATTACCAGTAGGTGGGTAGTGGAGTTATTATCATTAGATGGGATAGTGGAGTTATTACGATTAAATGGGATAATTGCGTTATTACCATTAGGCGGGATAGTGGATTTATTACCATTTGGCGGAATAATGGAGTTATTACCTTTTGCCGGGATAGCGCAATTATCATAAGTCGGGATAGTGGAGTTTTTACCATTAGGCGAGTGAGCGGAGTTATTACGATTAGGCGGGATAGTGGAGTTATTACCGTTAGGCGGGATAGTAAATATATTACCATTAGGCGGGATAGTGGAGTTATTACTATAAGACAGGATAGTGGAGTCATTACCGTTAAATTTGATAATCGGGTCATTACCATTAGGCGGGATAGTGGAGTTATTACCATTAGGCGAGTGAACGGAGTTATTACTGTTAGGCGGGATAGTGAGTATATTACCATTAGGCGGGATAGGTAGCGGAGTTATTACCATTAAATGCGTTAATTGTGTTATTACCATTAGGCGGGATAGTGGAGTAATTACCATTTTTCGGGATAATGGAGTGATTACCATTAGGCGGCATAATGAATTTATTATCATTTGGCGGGATAGTGGAGTTATTACCATTAGGTGGGTAGTGATGTGATTACCATAAGACGGGATATTGGAGTTATTACCATTAAATGGGATAATTGGGCTATTACCATTTGGCGGAATAGTGGAGATGTTACCATTATGTGGGATAGAGGAGTTCTTACCATTAGGCGGGATATAGGAGATGTTACCATTTGGCGGGATATTGGAGTTATTATCATGTCGGGATAGTGGAGTTATTAACATTAGGCGGGATAGTGGATTTATTACCATTAGGCGGATTAATGGTGTTATTGCCTTTTGGCGGGATAGTGCAGTTATTACCATAAGTCGGGATAGTGGGGTTATTACCATTAGGCGAGTGAGCGGAGTTATTACCATTCGGCTAATGTGGGATAGTGGAGTCATTACAGTTAAATGGGATAATTGAGTCATTACCATTAGGTGAGATAGTGGAGTTGTTACCATTACGTGGGATAGAGGAGTTATTACCATTAGGCTGGATAATGGAGTTTTTACCATTTGGAGGGATAGTGGAGGTATTACCAAAAATCGGGATAGTGGAGTTAGAACCATTAGGCGGGATAATGGATTTATTACCTTTAGGCGGGATAGTAAATTGATTGCCATTAGACGGGATAGTGGAGTTATTACCATTAAATGGGATAATTGGGTTATTACCATTAGGCGGGAAAGTGGAGTTATTGCCATTACCATTAGGTAATGTCACACCTAATGCTAATAAATCCACTATCCCGACTAATTGTAATAAATCTACAATCACGCCTAATGGTAGTTCCACTATCCCGGACAGAGGAAATGTTACTATTAGTTGGGATAGTGGAGTTGTTACCATTTGGTGGGATAGTGGATGTGTTACCATAAGGTGGGATAGTGGAGTTGTTACAGTTTGGCGGGATAGTGGAGTTATTACCATTAGGCGGGCTAGTATATTTATTAAAATTAGGCGGAATAGTGGATTAATTACCATTAGGCGGGATAATGAAGTTATTACCATTAAGCGGGATAATGGAGTTATTACCATTTTGCGGGATAATGGAGTTAAAACTATTAGGCGGGTTAGTGGAGTTATTACCATTATGCGGCATAATGGAGTTATTATTGTTAGGCGGAATAGTGGATTTATTAGCATTAAGCGGGATAATGAAGTTATTACCATTAAGCGGGATAGTGGAGTTATTACCAATATGCAGCATAATGGATTTATTACTACTAGGCGGGATAGTGGATGTATTACCATTAGGCGGAATAGTGGATTCATTACCATTAGACGGGATAGTGAAGTTATTACCATGCAGGTAACCGATTCATGTATTTAATTATTTTCGCTTATACATCTTTATTAAGTCCCAGAATACGTATGAACCAAGGGGTATACCAGTATGTAATAATTTCTATAAATCTTGAAACAGGGCAGTGTAAGTTGGTGCTTCGTGGTTGTGGTAGTTGGCGAGGACTGAAGGAGCAATGCTGTTCGCAGTGTTAACACATAAACAATAAAGTATCTTTCTCAGTTCACATTAAGAAACATGTCTTTATTTTATGATTATTTATTGAAAAAATATGTTTTTTTTTACTAGATTATTGGGAGCAAATGAAAACATATAATTATATACAACTAAATGTTATATTTATTTATTAACAGAAATAAAAAAGCTTAAGGAAGTTATTAGGGAAATAGTTAAAGACCGACGAAGAAACCCACCCAAACACGCAGAGCTTCTTTTCGTGGATCGTTTGATAGACTACAGTAATACAGATTCTCTCCTGTTCGACGAATCAATGCTGTTCATAGCGGCTGGCTTACATGCGTCTTCTGCAAGTAAGTTAATGTACACTTCCCGTGGCTTATACTGTACCCTTAACATGCCTTATACTGTACACTTACCGTGCCTTATACTGTACTCTTACTGTGCCTTATACTGTACACATACCGAGCCTTTTACTGCAAAATTGCCGTGCGTTATACTGTGCACATACCGTGCCTTAAACAGTACACTTATCGTGCCTTATACTGTGCACGTACTGTGCCTTATACTGTACACTTGCCTTATACTGTACACATACACTGCCTTATACAGTACACTTATAATGCCTTACACTGTACACGTACTGTGCCTTATAATGTACACTTGTCTTGCCTTATACTGTACACATACCGTGCCTTATACTGTACACGTATCTTGCCTTATACTGTACACGTACTGTGCCTTATACTGTACACGTATCGTTCCTTATAATGTACACATGCCGTGCCTTATACTGAACACTTACATGACCTTATACTGTACGCTAACCTTGCTTTATACTGTACACTTACCGTGCCTTATACTGTACATTTACCGTGCCTTATACTGTTCCCTTACTGTGCCCTGTACGGTACACTTATCGTGCCTTGTACTGTACACTTACCGTTCCTTATTCTGTACACCTACCGTGCCTTATAATGTACACTTACCGTGCCTTATAATGCACACTTACCGTGCCTGATAATGTACTGTTCCTTCTTTGAATTTGGGCAAGTCCATTTGATGGGTACTTTGGAGAAAATACTGAATCATATGAAGCGAGCGGTGTAATCCCTGATCATCCTGGGAGTGTGTCGCAAGCCCGTCATTGTATCAGTGCTATCAGTGCTTGGCTTGCTACGGGTTACGGTGGTGTTCATTCTAGTCAAGCAGTTTTATATTCATACATACACCAGCGAAACACACAATCTTTTTTACGGTTACTGTCTGGGTTATTTTCCCCAGGTGAGTTTGTTTTGTTTTGTCTATGTACTGATTATGGTCCGTGTGTTCAGCTACATGTATACTTGTTTCATGTTGTGTTTGTTGCTTCCTAAAGTTCTAACTTTTCAGTATTTATTAACATTCACACTTTAGTCCA
Source organism: Cyrtodaria siliqua (assembly GCA_037043455.1). Lineage (NCBI taxonomy): Eukaryota > Metazoa > Mollusca > Bivalvia > Adapedonta > Hiatellidae > Cyrtodaria > Cyrtodaria siliqua. The sequence goes on from JAWPHD010011386.1 coordinate 62,631, forward strand.
GTGTGGCAGCTGTAAATAGTCTCCCCATGCTACCAATTGTTTGTACTGATCATTTGAACACACTTTATGTGGCTTTTAAGCAGCAAGTTGCGTACGTTGGTGCTAGGTGTCGTTACAAATGCTGCATGTCTACATTACATTTCATAAAAATACTCAGTACAACCCAGTATGCTACTCTTTTCGAAAGGTGGTCTTTGCGCACCTTTTCTGTATTTATTACCATAATACCATTGAAATAGCTGACGAATTAACAAATGAATACATACTGTCAATTAGTAAATTAGATAGACAATCGACTATACAAGCTACATTATCGTTGTATTACTATATTTTGCATATTGTGATTACGTGTTCATTTTGAACAAATACACTTAATGAGAGCTATTATCTCAACAATATAATGGTGATGTATTTTCGTATTTAAGCACACACATGGTGTTTGTATTATTTGGCTGTAAATGAAGACATTCAGGACAGAGTTCACACCGAAATTATGGATGTTATTGGTGATGATGTTATGACTTTTCCGAACGTTTGTCACCTCCGGTAATATATACAATTACATGTTTCTTTCGGGATTATCTTTGCTTGAAATAAATTAAGATATACCATAAATCAAGAAAAAACAACAACTGTAACACGAATTAATTATATAATATATTGAAACATATGATAGGATAGTTGCCTAGGTAACAGAGATAAATACGCAACGCCGAACTCAATGAAAAGTTGTGCAAATAAAATGATGACAATATGTTATTTGTGTTTTGCTTAATTAAGCGATGTCATGCGTACACTAAATGGACGCTCAATCTGCAGTAAATTGCTGCAGGGTACATATTAAGCTAACATATAGTGTAGTAAGATTACGCACAACTCTATAAATATTACTTTATCACATGGAACTGCTTGTATTCCGTATAATATACCCATTGCGTATTTCCCATGTGTAATACAAGGCGACCGAATCACTCGTCCTATATATCCCTCCGCGTATTTACAAACAAGCATTGCGGACACTTGGCCGATAAACGCGATTTTTTATATTGACCTGTGAAAAATAAGTATGTAATATTCAATTTCCATGAATATTCAAAATACAAAATTCCAAAATTTCAAAATTTCAAAATTTCAAAATTCAAAATTCAAAAATTTCAAAAATTCAAAATTCAAAATTTCAAAATTCAAAATTCCAAAATTTCATTTCAAAATTTCAAAATTCATGTGATAAAAAGGATCTGACAGCTCGCTTAATAACAAATTCCTGAACTCGTTTAATAACATTTTGTATGAAATGACAACTCATGTCAGATCCTCTATATATTAAGTGTAAATAAACATTGTTTTATAGATATATAAAACTAATATTATTTTCTGTATTTGTTAAAGAATGAACTTTTCACATTTCAGATGAACAAAACAGAATTAAAACCTTGTGAATAGTGATTGTGTATATTACATTACATTTTCAGGTATTTGCGACAGGTACTGAATGAAACACTACGCTGTAGCAGGATTGCCCCTTATGCAGTGCGATTCCAAGACAGGGGGACAGAACTTGGAGGATATGTACTACCACCTGGTGTAATTTATACTATATTATAGTACATCATGTCTTTATTAATCCAATACCAAGATAATAGCGTCAATATCAGCTGTTTGTAATGCAGATACGCAATGTACTGGCTATTCCTAGTACGCGAGTGTGTTCATTTAATTTACTGTTCCATAAAGCATGTGATGGATGTATAAAGGTTAGCTGTGAAGTAAACTGGGTACTCTGCGTCTTTAAATATCATGTATCTGTATTGTATTCTTTCTCGTTTACAGACCATGGTTATTTAAGCAATCGGTGTTAAACACATGGATGAAAATATCTGGCCAGAGCCAAATAAGTAAGATATATTACAACTCACAACGACTTCCTAGTACTATTATATTTTTGTTGCATAGCTCATAGTATTCTCGTTCAACAGTCAAAGTTATAGTAACATTATATAAGGAAATACATAGGTAATAACAACAGTAAAACAAAACATATAGTATAATTTCAGATAATGTAGCACCCTTCACACGAATTAACAGTTCACTTTTATACATAGGTTCGATCCAGATAGATTCAGTCCAGGAAATAGAAAGAACATACCCAATCTGGCCTTCGTTCCATTTGGCTTCGCTGGAGGGCGTCAGTGCCCAGGAAGCAGTTTATTTTTCACAGAAGCTTCTGTGCTTATGGCAACGCTGTTAAAAACATACAAGGTCGAATTGGTAGAAGGTCAAGACATTCGGCCGTTTTATGGGCTTGTTACCTATCCTAGTGATGTTTGGCTCAAACTGTCAAAACGATAACAGTCTATATAAGTCAAGGTTGTTTAGAAAAACCTGAAGAAGCCGTGACGAGAGAGCCAGAGTGAAACCGTGGAAGTTTCCGTGTTCTGAAAATATAAACATAGAAAAAGCCCAAAACACTGTTTTCAAAAACAGGAGAGAGTGGGTGGATTTATGTTGCGAATATTGATAAAATTAAGTTTTGTATAGTACACATCACTGAACATTTTGTGCTATGCAGTTTTTTGAAGAAAGATGAAGTGATAACCACGTTGCCGGTGCCATGTTATAAATTGCACCGGCAGAATGTCATACAATAAATGCTATATGGCCACTCAAATAGCAGTAACGTATCCTTTAAAGCACAAATTCCATTATTAAAGATGGATTTAGAACAAGAAAGGCGATGTTTACTGTTTATGTTAATTGGAAAATAATTCTTGCAAATAATCAGACAATAGCACCAGAATACACACACTAAAAAAATGATTCACTTTAGGTCTAGGCCCGTTGCCGAACCCGAACTAAAAGTGCATATTTCTTTAAAGTGATTAGAAATAATGTATGTTCTTTGGACTGTTGTTGTTCCTGTAGCTTTTAATTGAATTAAAATCCATAATAAAGTGTTTAGAAATAAGTCCTGTTCCCTTAGCGTTGTGGCATCTGATCCTTTAGCCACAAATTACGATCCCAGTTGGCTGCTATACTCGCAGACTGCGTCTTCGACTTGCAAATTATGATCCTGATTGACTTCTCTAATCCATGTTCAGCGTCACACGATTAAACATTTCCAACAAATTCTGTAGATACCACGAAATCCCGCTGTAAACTGAGTGGCTTTACATAAATCTCGGGCTTTTAGACTGTATTTTCGGCAAAACTGTTTACCGAAATAACTTGCTAAACTGAAAAACACCTTGCAAATTTACATAAACAAACACATGTTTGATCCTTAATTTATCCCTGTGAAGGTAAAGCAAATACAGAAATTAAAGCATAATATAAAAAGCAGATTTACTCACTATGAGTATTTTATGCCAAGTTATGTGTATAATTCACTAAATATTGACGTAAGACAGGAGTAATCGTGTGTATCCTTCTAACCTCCATATAACAATTTATCCAAATAATATCTGTATTCCTTCGTTATCTGAGTGCCCATTAAAGAAATGTTGAAGACTTTATAACAAAGTGGCAAGAAATTGTTCAAAATTCCCCCCAACTTTGAAACTCAACAACTCAAAAACTATGGAATTGATTTGCAACCTTTTAAATGCAGATTTTATGTCCAATGTTCCCTTAATGCCACGGGACCAATGTTACTTGGTCAAAAGTGCTAAAGTGCCGTTAGAACCATTATATTCAGATCCACTCTGTCTTGCATTTCTTTTGTTCCTCTCCCACGGGCATACGGACTTTTCGATACTCTTTTTGGTATGATCTGAAACGAGTGGCAAATGTTTTAATGATGCTACGTCAGTAAGACAGGGTAAGGTTTATATATTACTTTTTTTTTATTATTTGTTAATAATGATTAGAATTATGTTAAGCTATGTTCCAGAAATCGATATCAACACTTTCGTTTGACACTAAATTACTATTGCATCATTCTGACGTGATAGCCTTGCGTGTGTGTTGTTATAAGGTATAACGTTCCTCCATAACCCGATAAGACGTCTTAAAGGGATGGGCACAATAGAGTCTTGGAAGGCGATAGCCTCGCGCATGCAATGCCACCCTATATAATGCCAGTATACCCTATATAATGCCGTATGTTAGGCAAATCGAAATAAACATCTCAAATTCTTATTCAAATACCAACCTCTCGTACATTATTTAAACATAAATGTTACTATAATTGTATTTTTCTTGGACTAAAGCTAAGTTTCATCAACTGCAGGTTATAGGCTAGTTGAGCATTTGAACGTTCGTAGCGCGGCGGATTTGTAACCGGAGGCCCCGGGTTCAATCCTCCGTGGTGCCACTGTGTTCCGTCGGTGTGTTCTTGGGCAAGACACTTTTCCTCAGCCTCGTCCGTCGGATGGGGACGTAAACCGGGCGGTCCCGTGTATCGGTCTATCCTCCGAGCACGTTAAAGAACCATAGGAATCTATTCGATAATAAGAGTAGGGCAGGTTCCCGGATTCCTATGTATCCTTCCCCTCTCTCTGGGGCGGCTCTAAATAACCTGTACTGTGTTGATGAGCCGTTAAACAACATTCAATTCAATTCAATTGAACGTTGTTACAGTTGACGTCTCCGACTGACTGTACAACGTTCAGCGCAAGCGTACAGTAAAAATCGAGGATTATCGATAGGTCTTCATTTTGACGCGTAATTTATATTTCAATCTATATGTTATGTTAAAATAATGAACTATAATCACTCAAAAACAGATTTATTAAACATAATATGTGCAAAACGTTGTACGATATACAGTATAAATGTATTAAATTGATAGTTTTGTTTTCATATATTTACTTTTGTTATCAAATCTCGACATCAATATCACGTGACTAAACGGTGTTAATTGATTATTATCTACCCGTGTAATTTGGCAACTCCCCAACAATTCATACCGCCCCGACTGCAAAACGCTCTCCGGGATATACGACTGCCGTAATAGTGTGCGTTACCCTTCGATTTTTGCATTAAGTTGTGCATGAAATAATATTGGCATTCATATCTCGACCAAATAAAAAAAAACTTACATTATCATCACAAATGGCATACATATCATATGCTGCCAAAAAATCCACTGCACAGAAAAGTGGAGGTCATGTAGTACATGTATCTTCTTAATCCGAGCCTTCACTGACTAAAAGCTTTCTTTCTTCTTTTTTTTTTGTAGTGGGTACACAGCCAGATGAAATATCAAAATCGTAAAAGGGTGAGAGAAGACTCGGATTTGTATAATAAAGAATAAATGCTCCCTTTAAAAAAATAAACACTGAGATGCCAAACTATTGTATTCATACACTTATTTCAATATAATCAACAACAAAAAAAATATCATACTTTTAACATGACAATGCTTGAAATATGTAACAAACAGATCAACAATGTTTTATAAATAAAAAAAAATGGCACTTTAAACCCAAGACGTTGCTACTTAAATTGGAAATGTATTTATGTTGGAAATTAGTAGATCTATAGATATAACAATGATATTATTATTAAAGGGACAAATGGCAAGCTTGCTGTCTGACACATTTTCTTTCCCACATGTAAACAAATGAAAATGTGTGTATAATAATAAAGATCACATTTTATTATATATTTAGTTACACATGTATTGAGTCCCAATCACTGTTATGTTTCACTGCTGGTTACAATGTGCATCATTAGATTAATTTAAACTTATTATTTTACATTGATTGTAACGAAAGCTCTCTGAACTTATTTTAATCACTCTAGATGTATTCCTGGGTAAAACCAGTATGAAGCAGAGCTAATATCAGTAAGGTGTCTTGCTCAGGGACACAACACATACATGTACAGCCATGGTGAGGATCAAATTAACCCACAACTTTTCAATAATGGGTCCAATTAAAGCTCTACCACTTGACCACAGTGCTCCAAATTGACTAAGACATGATTGGAAAAAGACTATGAAAGGAGAATTTTGGAAGTTTTAAAAAATCTGTCGGTGAATTAAGCTTCTAACCATAATTCACTGAATCTGTCAATTATCAGGAATTGTGATCATTTTGACATGTCCTAATTTTTTCAAAAGCCTTTTTTTTATCATTGAATTGCAAATCTCTTAACAAAGATAATGAGTTAGAGATTATTGAAATCCATCAAGTGTTTTAAAAATTAAAGTGAGTTACAGTGAATTGTTCTTCATGAACTATTAAAATTCACAAATTATTTATGAACAACATGCACAACGGCCACCTTCAAAATTGCTAAAGTTGTTAAAACTCTTCAGGAACAGCTATGTTCTTGAAAACAAAAGCTCACAAAAGTTTAGATTGATCCCATTTACTAAGGGTATTTAAAAAAGAGAGCTTAGTTGTTACTTTTCCACCGCCATTTACAAAAGCTCACAAAAGGTTAGATTGATTAACCTACTGTATATTATCACACTTTAATTGCAATTCAAAAAGGGATGGTTGCTGTAGAAGCCACTGAGAATGCCAGTTATATTTTCAGTAGGGCTGCACTAAATTCCTGCTGGGATCAGGTGGAATCCCACTGCGACAAACGTGAATTATACCAAAAATCACGCTGGGGCAAACTGGGGTCCCACACATAAATCCCACTGGGACCAAGTAGGAATCCACTGTAAATCCCACTGGAATATAGTGTTGTTGACATTGCCTAAAAAATATTTTTTCTGCATGAGTTTCCAGGTTGTGGGTATATAATAAAAATAATATGTGTGTTTGTCTTGAATTGAGAATTTAAAACTTAGTGATGAATTTTTTTTTTTTTTTTGGAAAACAACAACAGAAGAACTCTTGATGTTTTTTCCTAAGTGAATAATTAGTTTGGTTTACTTATCTTCTGATTTGCTAACAGTCTATTAAATCATTTTTGAATTATTTTATTCTTAGAATTTTGTGATTCTTGGTTTCAAGAAACTTATTACTCAATACTTAATCTGTCACAGCAATTAAAAGGCTCATTCAGTTCTGAGAACACACTGAGTTGCATCATAATAGCATGACGTGATGTCATAATACCAGGGTGTGATGTCATAATACCAGAAAATGATGTCATGATAGAAACAACCAAATCAAAATATGAATGTTGTTGAATGTTGTTTAACGGCTCTTCAACAAAGTATAGGTTATTTAGAGCCACCCCAGAGAGAGTGGAAGGATACATAGGAATCCGGGAACCTGCCCTACTCTTATTATCGAATAGATTCCTATGGTTCCTATGGTTCTTTAACGTGATCGGAGGATAGACCGATACACGGGACCGCCCGGTTTACGTACCCATCCGACGGACGAGGCTAAGGGAAAGTGTCTTGCCTAAGAACACACCGACGGAACTCAGTGGCACCACAAAGGATTGAACCTGGGGCCTCCGGTTACAAATCCGCCGCGCTACAGACTGCGCCACGCCAGCCCTCAAATCAAAATATGAATAAAGCATTCTGATTGGTTCAGTGATAAAAACTGGACCAATGAAACCGGTTAATTTAAAGCTCATTACATTCTCAGAACAAACTGAGTTTTACTGGACATTGAGTAATGAGGTTCTTGAAACCCAGAAACACAAAATTCTAAAAATAAAAGAATTCTAAAATGATTTAATAGACTCTTTTTAATGGTACGAAAATATATGGGTAACAAACTTCCCTGAACAAATTCTTCACTATGATTACACTCGAAGTCGGACACGCTTTGCAGTGGACATTTTTTAAAATACAGTTGAAGTTATGTCAGTCGTAAGACGATGGCAAAATATGTTGCTTATATTGTTAACAAGTCGATATAATGTTTGAAAAAAGAGTAAAAGATATTAATCTTGTTTTTTGTTACTTTAAATCAAAACTGGTATACACATATAAATTTTAAAAAACAAAAACGTTTTTTCTCGGGATTTATTTTCCCTTATATATTTAAATTTTAATCGAAACATTTTTTTTTTCTCGGTATAATAATAAATATTGCATCCCAGTGAGGGTGACAGTGCATATCAAGGTTCGACACTAACGCTATCCCGATAGCCGAGACGAGTCACTTTCGAGAAGGACTAGTAAAAACTCACAATTGACAAGCCCGACGGGCTAGTTGTTTTTATTATTTAAATGTCAATTTTAAATGATCTTATATGATCATGATGTCGAAAATTGTCAAATTGTTTCAATTTTTCGCTATTCAAACTCTTCAATATCGAGTAATGTAGGGTACGAATAGACCAAGACAAGCACTAGCCAATGTGTAGATGTGTCAGATTACTGAACACTGATTGGTCTTTTTTTTTTGATGGCGCAAAAATGCTGAAAAATAACAGGTCTCCACATTGTTTTTGTAGAGACGCTAGCATTTCTATCACTATATTAATTTCTAAGCATTTTATTGACATGGTGAGTGTGACCTTCACATTGTAAACACAAATGTGGTGATATTTAAATACGGAACTCAGTCTCCATCGAAACAAATGAAAAAGAGCAAAGGAAAAGCGTCATCAGCAAAAAACAGCATGATTCAAATGATGTGTTTTTTAGCCATCGTGTCACTTTCACAGTGCCTACAGAGCCTTTTTCCCAGTTTTTGGGAATCGGCCTTTTGCCTTTAATTGGGAAAATAATTCCATAAACGGCGAATGTAATTTCCCAGGTCTGCATGACTTTAAAATAAATTTGGGTGGGGAAAGGGCCTTATACAGGTTGCTGCAAAGAAGGGTATAATGGCCGTGGCCTATGCATGGATTGACTAAGACTTAGTCACAAAGCTGTTGTCTTGCAATATTTACCAGCAGTACAGTCATATAGGAAATGCAGCCTCAGCTATAGATGAGATGGTTATGAAGTTTCCCCTCAAACATGCCTTTGCCAGGGAGAGAACACACACTTGTCAGATGTCTGTCTATAGCTCCAAAGCCAAGGCCTTATCCATGGAGCTACCAAGGCATTATATTTTGGTATCTTTTTATTTTGCCGCAAAAGGAGGACTAGTTGGTTTTAAGAAGGGCTATTCAAAATAAGAAGGCACTAGCCCTGTAGGCTAGTAGTCATAACATGTCAGTGTATAACCCTGCATATTGTCAACCTTCGGAAACATAATGTCAACCTCGGCTTCAACTCGGTTGACATTGTTTTCCTCAGGTTGACAATATACACATCACCCTTACTGGGATGCAATATTTATATAATGTTTAATCTTTTACTCTGCTTTCTATTAGGGTACCTCTTCCTGGAAATTTGACACCAAACTTTTTGGTTTTATATAAACAAGAGCATCAAGAATTGCAGGGCAATCCATAGTCCCCCACCGGCCCAGACAAATATTTTCCAGACATTTTCTATGATGAAGGTCAAAGATCAAGGTCACAATGACCTTATTTTGGTACATGACACACTGCTATCTCAAGATGTATTGACATACCAAGTTTGGTATCTCTAAGAGTTATAGTATTGCAAAAACGGTCCGGACAAGAATTTTCTATGACAGGTCACAGTGACCTTATTTTAGAACGCGACAAACCACTATCTCAAGATGTATCCACATACCAAGTTTGGTATCCCAAAGTCTTATAGTATTAAAAATATGGCCCGGACAGCATTTCGGAGGACGGACGGACGGACAAGGTGCAAACCTATAGTCCCCCACAGGACCGGTGGGGGACTAATTATCTAAGTGGCACGTGTTCTTTGTATAAATAGACGAAAACTGAGAAATCATTTTGTTTACATGCCCAGTTTCCGTCATGTTTGTTATCGTATCGAGTGATAGATCGGATCAACTAGGTCAGTAACATTTTATGAATTAAAAACATATTTGCAAGTCTATTGAACAATTTCATTGAAAAAATTGTATGTTTGCATTGTTCCACCATACACCACGATCGTTATAACAATGCACCAGGTAACGTCAATTTAATAATTTTCACAACGTCAATTTACACTATAACAATGGGTAACTCTTTATAAATCAAACAGTTGCCTCTCTTTGGTTAAAATATATTGTCACGGCATATTTTAACTGCGTCCGCTGTGTGATAAAAATATGACCTTATACTATTTTAATTTTTTTGATAATTTATTACCGGGTATGCAGCAGTATGCACGTGCATCCCCAACGCCATATAAGGAAGTAAGCATACTTTTCGGAGAAAGCCCTTTCATTTTTGTAACGCTTACATGTATTTACATTTTGGTTGTTTTTCTGTTTACAATCTTCAGTGCTAAACAACTGTCAACTAGAATTATCACTGAAAGTGATTAATACCCCCACAATACCGCCTTGTCACATATTTATTTCCAATAAATGTACATGGAAATGGGGTCGGGCCACAAGTTATTACAACATCAGAAATCCGGCCCTCCCGCTACAAAATATTCATACAATTTAGACAATGGCAAACAAATTATTTAAACTACAAAATATGAAATAAACAGGGAAAAAAAATAATTAGAGAGAGAGAGAGAGAGAGTGGGGAGAGGAGAGGAGAAGAGAGTTTTCAATATTGTTAGTGATCAGGGAAGAAGACTAACAAAAATGTGCATGTTACAGCGTTCACGTCAAAAATGTATAAGTGTAATATTAAGAGACATGGTCATGAAGAGGATGCATTATAAATTGTTTAAATTTAATACAAACCCAAATACAGGTTCCTCAGAGTTGACTGTAGCATTTTTTTGGCAAATTCTAAGTTGAAAAGGGGCCATAACTCCATCAAAAATTGGTGATTTGTAACCAAAGTCGAACTTGACCTGTATTTGATGGTCTTAAACCCGTGTACCAAAAAATATTTAAATCCGTCTACCCTTTCATGGGTTATTGGCCGGACACCGTTTTTAGGGCAAATTCTAAGTTGAAAAGGGGCCATAACTCCGTCAAAAAATGGTGGTTTGTAACCAAAGTCAAACTTGACTTGTATTTTATGGTGTTATACCCGTGTACCAAATATTATTTAAATCCATCAACCCTTTCATGAGTTATCGTCCGGAAACCAACAGACTGACCGATGGAGCGACAAGCTCACTCCTATATACCCCCAAACTTCGTACTTCGTTTGTGGGGGTATAATAAATAGCATTGTGTAAGTAATTTGCAGTGTAAAAACAGTTTTTAAATGAGAATGACTAAAACTGGGCTTGGATGGAAACTGGCCCCTAACCAGTAGTGCATACTGTTTGTATGAAAGTGTCCTAAACGCAAAACTTAAATGTTGACACTGCCATCACCGCTGCCTGTTGGAAAAACAACACCTATATTTCTTCAAAAAAAAACAAGTGAGATAATTCAGTTTTATTGACTTATTTAATGTGTACATGTAAGTTATAGCTATTTTAGAAATGTTTGTCCTCCCATGTTTACAAGCCAAACACAACATTGGACAGTTTTGCTGATGTTCAATTATTTCATTTATATAAAAAAAATGTATGTACAGCTCAGTATGCGCGCTAGGATCTCCACCAGGACGTGAACCTGAATCTCTATTCTCGAAAGAAAAGCATGCTTGCTTGCACCATAGAGATGTGTCCCTAACCGCACAAATCAAGTATACAACAAGAGGCCCAAGAGGGCCTGTATCGCTCTACTTGCTATATGGAGTCTTTGCTGGGGAACACGACAACAACATGTGCAACTTGGTTTGGTACTGATCATTCCTGCCTAGTTTCACAGAAATCCAGGAACAAGAGGTCAATGACCTTGAAGCTCTACTGATAGGTTTTGATAGCTACATCAGCATTCCTGTGAAGTTTCATGAAAATCTGTCAAGTAGTTTCAGAGGAGTAGTCGCTACAACTTTTTACTATACAACTCTTGTAAAGTGTACAAAGATGACTGAGCCGGCAGCCATGTTTAACATCGAATCAAAATAATTTTCGACAAGGATCAACATCATGTCATACTGAACATTTTAGGGAAAGACGCATATCAATATCACTTACAGTTTTCAAGAAGTACTCGCTACAAACTTGTTTTTTGAAAATCTATTTTTAGCTGTGGTGGCCATCTTGAATTTCCAACCAACCTGAAATGTTGCTAGGATCATTTAGACATCAAGAGCAACATTCCTGTGAAGTTTCATGGAAATCCGTCGAGAAGTTTCAGAGGAGTAGTCGCTACAAGTTTTTACTAAATAACTCTTATGTAAACAAAGATGGCCGCTGGCAGCCATGTCCTGTTAACGTCGAATCAAAACGAATTTCGACAAGGACCAACATCATGTCATGCTGATCATTTCAGAAAAAGTCCCATATCAATATCACTTAAAGAGTTTTCAGGAAGTAGTCGTTACAAACTTGTTTTTTAAAAATCTATTTTTAGATTTAGTGGCCATCTTGGATTTCACATCAACATCAATTTTTGCTAGAATCAACTAGACTTCATGGGCAACATTTCTGTAAAGTTTTATGAAAATCCATTCAGTAGTTTCAGAGGAGTAGTCGCTACAAAAAAGTTACGGACAGACAGATGGACGCCGCACCACGGCATAAGCTCTGCTGATCTCTGATCAGTAGAGCTAAAAATCAAAACGAGATTGTTAGGTCGGTAAACTTTCGGTTCGCTTTTGCTTCGCGGACGCAGCGATATTAAAGTAAATTGATTGATTATGAATAAACCTGGGATCACTCTCAGGGTTTGACATTAAAAATTGACTTGTCCCCAGCCAAATTGACTTGTCCCCGCACTTCATGTAAAAGTGATAAAACAAGAAATCCGTGGATTTACATGTCTCGCCTTAAAAATAAAAAGGTCAATGATGCTTAAATGAAAGTTGGTAAACATTTTAGTAATTAACAAGAGGTCAATGACCTTGAAGCTCTACTGATTGATTTTGTTTTCAGGAAGAAGTCGCTACAAACTTGTTATTGAAAATCTATTTTTAGCAGTGGCAGCCATCTTGAATTTCCGGCCGACCTGAAATTTTGCTAGGATCAATTAGACATCAAGAGCAACATTCCTGTGAAGTTTCATGAAAATCCGTCAAGTAGTTTCAGAGGAGTAGTCGCTACAAGTTTTCATTATATAACTCTATGTAAACAAAGATGGCCGCTGACAGCCATATTAAACATTGAATCAAAATAATGTTCGACCCGGATAACCATCATGTCATGCTGATAATTTTAGAAAAAGTCCAATATCAATATCACTTATAGTTTTCAAGAAGTAGTCGCTACAAACTTATTTTTTTAAATATATTTTTAGCTGTGGCGGCCATCTTGAATTTCTGGCCGATCTGAAATTTTGCTAGGATCAATAAGACATCAAGAGCAACATTCCTGTGAAGTTTCATGAAAATCCGTCAAGTAGTTTCAGACAAGTAGTCGCTACAAGTTTTCAATTTTATAACTCTATGTAAACAAAGATGGCCGCTGACAGCCATGTTTAACGTCGAATTAAAACGATTTTCGACAAGGACCAACATCATGTCATCCTGATCATTTAAGAAAAAGTCCCATATCAATATCTCTTATAGTTTTCAAGAAGTAGTCGCTACAAACTTATTTTTTAAAAATCTATTTTAAGGCGTGGCGGCCATCTTGAATTTTCGGCCGACCTGAAATTTTGCTAGGATCAATTAGACATCAAGAGCAACATTCCTGTGAAGTTTCATGAAAATCCGTCAAGTAGTTTCAGAGGAGTAGTCGCTACAAGTTTTCATTATATAACTCTATGTAAACAAAGATGGCCGCTAGCAGCCATGTTTAACGTCGAATCAAAACGATTTTCGACAAGGACCAACACCATGTCATGCTGATCATTTTAGAAAAAGTCCCATAGCAATATCCCTTAGAGTTTTCAAGAAGTAGTCGCTACAAACTTGTTTTTTAAAAACCTATTTTTAGATTTGGCGGCCATCTTGGATTTCACATCTACATGAATTTTTGCTAGGATCAACTAGACTTCATGGGCAACATTTCTGTAAAGTTTCATGAAAATCCATTCAGTAGTTTCATAGGAGTAGTCGCTACAAAAAAAAAGTTAACGGACGGACAGCGGACGGACAGCGGACGGACAGACGGACGGACGACGGACACCGCACCACGGCATAAGCTCTGCTGATCTCTGATCAGTAGAGCTAAAAACGAAGATGACATTTAAGTGCATTTGTTTAAAAACAAAATGCCATTCTATTAAAAACAAAATGCCATTCTATTAAAAACAAGAGTGCCCAAGAGAGCCTGTGGATGCTCTACTGGCTAAAACGGCTCTTATATCAAGGGTTGTCGACATAAAATTCCCATCAGTAGTTTTTTTAAAACATTGCAAACACAACAGGGATAGGATGGCCTTAGATCGCTCACCTAGTAATCATGGGCAGTATGTCTGCTGTGTCTAGTCTGGCATGGGCATTGTTTAATTTGTCCCACTTTCTTCTTTGAATGAAATTTCATAAAAATGGGTGTTGGGAGGGTTTATATTAACATTCTAAACAAATATGGTAAAGATCAGATACAAAATGAAGTAACTACAGATTTAACAAAGGAAAATACAATATACAGCATTTTTCAACAAATCAAGGGCCATAACCTGTCGTTACTTACTAGATCTAGCTGGTTTTCGAACTTGTCCAAAATTCCATTGATATACCATGCTTTGCACAACTAGACATCATACTGGGGCTTCCTGCCAAATTTTGTAGAAATCCAACAAGCCGTTTAGGAGGAGTAGCGCCGACAAGAAATTTAAAGTAAAAATGTCAAAGTGCCATAACTCCGTCATAAATCAGCAAACTGAAACAAAAGCATGAAATGCGCAACTAGACATCTTAAAGATGCTTCCTGCCAAGTTTCGTCGAAATCCAACAAGGCGTTTAGGAGGAGTAGCACTGACAAGAAATTAAAAAAGAAATGTCAATGGGCTGTAACTCCATCAAAAAGCAATGAACCGGGAAAAAGGCACAGCAATGCTTCCTGCTAACACGGCGATTTTTAATGAAATAAGAAAATTAAAAAAATAATAATAATCAAGAAATTTAAAAAAAAAATGTTAAGGGGCTGTAACTCCACCAAAAATCAAAGAACCAGAAAAAAAATGCAATAGGCACAGCAATGCTGCCTGCTTACATGGCGTTAACACCAAAAAAAAATTCAAAAAAAATAATGAAAGAAGAAAATTAAAAAATAATAATTTAAAATTAAAAAATTCAAACAAAAAAATTAATTAAACAAAATAATTAAAACAAAAAAAAAAAATTAAAACAAAAATTACTAATAATAAAAAAAAAGGCAAAACATCTGGTAAAGTTTGGTAAAGATCAGATGAAAAGTGAAAGCCCTCCGCTGTTATTGTTCCGATCTGGCTGGTTTTCGAACTTGTGCGAGCTTTTATTGATATTAACAATCTGGTAAAGTTTGGTAAATATCGGATGAAAAATGAAGGCCTTTGGCCAGTAGAGCTAAAAATCATCAGCTCCAAAAAGTATGTCAAGGTCATGCATAAAATCCATGCATCCAAAAAAAGATGCACTAACCAAGACACAACTACGTCAAAATAGAATATGTTTTCGTCAAAATAGAATATGTTTTCTTCCAAAGATTAAGCAATAAATTAGGTTTAAAACATCTAGTGCATAATTCTAGTTCATGAGAAAGTGATGTAAATGTAACAATTAAAGTTATCTGCCCTTTGCTTGGATGGTGAAGGTCACATCCACATTTGCTTTGTCACGTTTCAATATAACACTCAAGATACAACTATAAGCAAAGTTTTAAAGGTCTAGTGCATACAGTTTGTGAAAAAGTGACCTGAACGCAAAAGTTGAACATAAAAATTATTAAGTTATCTGCCCTTTGCTTGGAGGGTCAAGGTCACTTCCACATTTGCTTTGTCACGTTGCCATGTACCACCCAAGATACAACTATAAGCAAAGTTTGAAAGGTCTAGTGCATACAGTTTGTGAAAAAGTGACCTGAACGCAAAAGTTGAACCTAAAAATTATTAAGTTATCTGCCCTTTGCTTTGAGGGTCAAGGTCACTTCCACATTTGCTTGGTTACGTTGCAATGTACCACCCATGATACAACTATAAGCAAAGTTTGAAAGGTCTAGTGCATACAGTTTGTGAGAAAATGACCTAAACGCAAAACTTGAATGTTGCCGCCGCCGCCGGAAAAGCAACACCTATGTCTCTTTTTTTCTTCGAAAAGGCGAGACAAAAACCAAGATAATTATCATTTTTCTGGGGGGTTTTCAACTTTCAGATATCGCCACATTCTTTTGTTTATTTTCTAGACTCGATCAACCAGCCGCATGTCAACCTTCATGGCAAACCTTTTCTGAGCAGATTGCGTACGTCTGGGTGACAAAGACTATTTATTTTTCAAGGTCATTGCCGGTGTCTGTAATATTTATAATGAGAAAATATGGTTTAAAACACGCCACCTACCGTCTACGCACATGTCCGACATGAGATCGGCAGTTACCGTAAAACTGATTGGTTAAATAAAACTCGTAACTCAGCGATCCGAACAATCTCATTAAAATCAGATCCAAAATATTCGCTCCACTACTTTCCGCTATTTAGATCTGACCATATTGCATACCGGGTCACCTCAGATTGACCTTTCATCTAATCGATATTCATGTGAAGATCAACTAAATTCAACCAATGAAATCGCGTGTTTCATTTATATTTCACATGAAATTAAAACTTATTCTATTCGAGTGAACTGAACAATAAAGATAAAAGTCTTCGTGTATTATTGCTGTGACATTCAAAGAAATGCACTGAATGGTATGTACGAAGAAAATCGTGTATTTCAGGGGTCGAATTTCACTTTTACGGACTCGCAAAATGCGAGTTGATTTTTCAGATTGCTACTGAAAATTTAGAGCACTTGCCTTTTTCTGCGAGGAGAAATAAATAGCACACACTTGATTAACACCCACGACAGACTGACAGAACCAACAAATGGTCCGACAACATAATATGTAGTCAAACCTCTCTCCAATTCCACATGATTATTAACGTAACTTCATTGTCAAACGAAAAAAAAAGAGTAAATGCAGTCTGTATCAGATTGACGCTTATCCAGTAAACAAGACTAGTGCAAGCAGCTATACGCAATGAATCGATATCAACTTCCGGTAAGATAACTCGGGACTTTACACAGGCAATTATCATGGCAGAATCGCCTGCTCGCAAAATCACTTCGTTTTTGTTGAAATGTTTGTCAAGCCATTTATGTACATGTATGCAGCAAGTGTTTTGTTGATAAAATAAATTGAACTCTGATATGTGTCTTGTTAATAATATTTTTTATTATTAGGTAAGGTTCACAATTCATAGTTTCATACAGGAAAATT
Organism: Cyrtodaria siliqua; assembly: GCA_037043455.1. Lineage (NCBI taxonomy): Eukaryota > Metazoa > Mollusca > Bivalvia > Adapedonta > Hiatellidae > Cyrtodaria > Cyrtodaria siliqua. The sequence continues at coordinate 79,903 of JAWPHD010011386.1, forward strand.
ACCTTATCATCAACACAATAATGAATTATAACAAACAAATGAAACAGTGCAGTAAACAGTACTGTACAGTGTCAGTGTAGTACATAGTCAGTTATCACATAATATACGTCTTACATATACCAAAACACTATTTTGAAACAGAATTTACATCCCGTTATGACTTGAATAACAAGAGGTCAATGACCTTGAAGCTCTACTGATTGATTTTGATTTCAGGAAGTAGTCGCTACAGACTTGTTTTTTGAAAAATTATTTTTAGCCGTGGCGGCCATCTTAAATTTTCGGCCGACCTGAAATTTTGCTAGGATCAATAAGACATCAAGAGCAACATTCCTGTGAAGTTTCATGAAAATCCGTCAAGTAGTTTCACAGGAATAGTCGCTACAAGTTTTCATTATATAACTCTATGTAAACAAAGATGGGCGCTGACAGCCATGTTTAACGTCGAATCAAAATAATGTTTGACTCTTATAACCATCATGTCATGCTGATCATTTTACAAAAAGTCCCATATCAATATCACTTATAGTTTTCAAGACGTAGTCGCTACAAACTTCTTTTTTAAAAATCTATTTTTAGCTGTGGCGGCCATCTTGAATTTCTGGCCGATCTGAAATTTTGCTAGGATCAATTAGACATTAAGAGCAATATTCTTGTAAAGTTTCATGAAAATCTGTCAAGTAGTTTCAAAGGAGTAGTCGCTACAAGTTTTTATTATATAACTGTATGTAAACAAAGATGGCCTCTGGCAGCCATGTTTAACGTTGAATCAAAACAATTTTTGACAAGGACCAACATCATGTCATGCTGATCATTTTAGAAAAAGTCCCATATCAATAATACTAATAGTTTTCAAGACGTAGTCGCTACAAACTTCTTTTTAAAAATCTATTTTTAGCTGTGGCGGCCATCTTGAATTTCTGACCGATCTGAAATTTTGCTAGGATCAATTAGACATCAAGAGCAACATTCCTGTGAAGTTTCATGAAAATCCGTCAAGTAGTTTCAGAGGAGTAGTTGCTACAAGTTTTCATTATATAACTCTATGTAAACAAAGATGGCCGCTGGCAGCCATGTTTAACGTCGAATCAAAACGATTTTCAACAAAGACCAACATCATGTCATGCTGATCATTTTAAAAAAAGTCCCATATCAATATCACTTATAGTTTTCATGAAGAAGTCGCTACAAACTTGTTTTTTAAAAACCTATTTTTAGATCTGGCGGCCATCTTCGATTGCACATCAACATCAATTTTTGCTAGGATCAACTAGACTTCATGGGCAACATTTCTGTAAAGTTTCATGAAAATCCATTCAGTAGTTTCAGAGGAGAAGTCGCTACAAAAAAGTTTACGGACAGACGGACGACGGACGCCGCACCACGGCATAAGCTCTGCTGATCTCTGATCAGTAGAGCTAAAAATGCTAGTGAGAACCGATTTTAGCTAGTAGATTTTTTAGTCACTGGATATTTTTAACTAGTGACTAAATTTGTGAAAGTCGACCCCTATATTTTTCCACCGAAATTATTACGATAGTATATAGCCTAAATAGTATGCCATAATACAAGTGGCCCGATTAGCTGTTGATAGCGTGCTTATCCGCGGAATTACCGGTATAATTTTAGTGTGTGGGTTCAATCCAACGAATCGGTAAAAATATTGTACCGCTATTACGGAATGTCAAATTTACAATCTTTTTTTTCCCAGTAAATACAATAATGGTTTGTGTATTATGTTTGTCAACGCAATTTGTTTGTGTTTTTTAAGCTAAAAGTTACGGACATTCAATGTCTCTTTCAATACCAAGCGTAGACTTTTACTGTTCCATGCGACATGCGCAGTGAAGCTGTCAATACCGAACAATTTTGTAGGCTGAAATCTGATTGGCTAATCGTAAGGTCAAACTGAGTTGACCCGGTATGTAATATGGTCAGATCTAAATAGCGGAAAGTAGTGGAGCGAATATTTTGGATCTGAGTTTAATGAGATTGCGATCCGAACTGCCTCAACCAATATTTTTTCAAAAATAATATCGACGATCTACGAAAATGAGCGAGTTTGTACTATTTGTACGCAATTAATTAAAAAATATTTTTATATTTAACGATCAAATTTAAACAAAAATATGTGTAAAATCAATCCATTTTCGATTTTTGTTACGGTTTACGCGGTACTTGGCCTGGGCAAATAAACCAACCCCATCGAATCGACGTTTGTATCTTTGGAAATACCTAAGAGCAGTATTTCCGATGATATACGGAAACGAGCGAATTCAGACGGTTTTTCTTGTAATTACACAAAAGTCATGCCTCAACCAATGAAAACAAGAGAGTTTGCATTCATCATTTATAAGGTGTTCGACGATGTATTGACACATTTTTTCACTCGAGATTTTTCATTTTTTAAAGATGTAAAATTAATTGTTTGATATAAAATTTAGTTGTCCGTCGGACAGGTCACCTGGGACTATTAACTTGTCCCCAATAGAATCTGCATGGCATCGGACAAGCAGACAACCGTTAATGTCAAACCCTGACTTTAAATAATCTATATTGTGTTGATGAGACGTTAAAAAAAATCAATTAATTATCAGCCAAAGAAGCCACTCCCATTCATTACCATGTGGTAAACTAAAAGTGAAACAATGGCGATTTGATCAAACGAATTTGTAAACAAGTAGGGCAATTAAACAATTATGACAATTTGACGGCGTTTTTTAATGACCAAAGAGACTATCAACGCATGTCATAATGAATAAATTAATGTGAGATCAATTACGGAATGGCGTGTTATTGCTTAGACCTTGCATAATAATTATTCGAAGAATTGGCATCTCAAAAAGATAAATAACAGATAAAAAAAACTACATACCAGTTAGATTTAGGCATAAACCGTGCTAATAATTTCAAGCACAGACAAATGAGCTTGATGATTTATCTATGTGAAGATTCAAGTCTATAACGAAAGTGAAAGTAGGAAAAACTAATGTATTTTTATTTTTTCATCTGGTGTAGTCTATAAGAAAAGTAACTAGAAACACGTTTTGTTCGACCTAATGCATTTTTTTTATCTGCCTGGACAGTGCCCTTTTGTAATTACTGCACTATGAGCATCATGTACGTCTAATTCCATAGGGTCTACCAATATTTAATATTACCTTGTTGGCACCCGGTTCATCTAATTCCCTACCCCATGTTCTTCAGTGGTCAATGTCTTATCCTAGGGGCATCTCCGTCGACAACCCCCTCTCACCAGTGGAGGAAACCACTGTGCATCATAATGGTAACAACCTACAGCTCTGATCCGTCCTAATTTAAGGCATTAATTTCCAATGAAATCAACTAAAAAATTATGACAATAAAGTAATAGTATTCAACGTTGTATCAAAAAAAGGCATGTTGACATAGCTTAATTTTAGGGCAAGTGAATTGAAATTGGGGCAAGTGACATTTTAGGCAGGGCAATTGAATTCAATGTTGTTTAACGGCTCATCGGCCTAAGTAGATTTTGAAAATATTTCAAGACCCTGTAAGTGTCTATGGAGTTGAATCAAGTAATTCCTAACTTTAAAAAAAAATCCAGGTAGTGTTTTAGCCAGTTTCCAGAGGGGAAGGGGATAGGGTGTGGTAGGTGCTGTGGGAAGATTTTAATACACCCGCTCCCGCACCCTGGTGCGTGAATGCAGGAGACACCACTATTAAAGCAACATTATCATAAGAAACTTATCCCTTATTTTTTATAAAAAAAATCTACGGAGAATATTTTGTGGATTTTCCAGTGGGGAGTCTGAAGGTTATATTTTTCCTCAGCGTGTTTTTCTACAGGAAAAATGCAGAGGGTATTTTTTTAGGACCGTGTATGGTCAAGGAATTATTTTTTTAGATTTGTCTAGGGGGGGGGCGGGGGTTGGATTTGAGAAGAAAAAATTACCAACAGTGCGGCGGGGGAGTATACTGCAGAATGGCAGGGGGAGTAGGCCTATACTGCAAAATTTCCGGCGTGGGTGGTAAAAGAAACGGTTTTCATGGGGTGATATTTCGAAGACGAAGAGAAAAAATCCTCGGGGTTGGGCGTAGGCTAAAAATATGGAGTACGGATACTATCGCCAAAAGGACACACATTAAATTATATATAAAACATTAAATTCAGTACATAGTAAAAACATTAAAATTAAATGGAGTTTCAGACATGTTGTTTTCAAATTTCAGAAATGACAAATACCTCTTGCACTCGTGGATAATTAGCGGTAAAACAAAACATTCGCTTTCCGAATCCCGTCGGCAACTCAAATTATTTCCACCACACTTCATCTAGACTCGATAAATGACAATAAAAGTTCAAATATGTCCGTTTTAGTAGAAGGTAGTACATTTGCTGCCACACCGTTTAAATATTTTTAATATCTCGTCAAATCACGCGAAGTTTCATTGACAGAACACATTCATTGGTAATTTTTTTTATACATACCTCAGTAGACAGCACATTTATGAATTAAAACATATTTT
>JAWPHD010011387.1:0-84396 GCA_037043455.1 Cyrtodaria siliqua
GCCATATTAAACCTTGTGAACACTCTAGCACCTTCATTTATCGTTGATCTTTACCAAACTTGCACAGATTGTTAATATCAATGAAAGCTCGGACAAGTTCGAAAACCAGCCAATCGGATCAGTAACAATGGAGTTATGGCCCTTGTGTTTTTCTGAAAAATGCAATTTTCTGCCTTTTGAACATTCAAGCACCTTCATTTATTATTTGATCTTTACTAAACTTGCATAGATTGTTAATATCAATGAAAGCTCAGACAAGTTCGAAAACCTGCCAAATCGGATCAGTAACACCTGAGTTATGGCCCTTGTCCCCCCCCCCCACCAAATTAAAAAAAGTCATTTTCTGCCTTATGACACACTAGCACCTTCATTTATTATTTGATCTTACTAAACTTGCAGAGATTGTTGATTACCAACGAAAGCTTGGACACGTTTTGAAAACCACATAAATTGGGTCAGTAACACCAGAGTTATGGGCCCTTGTTTTTTTTATGAAAAAGCCATATTAAACCTTGTGAACACTCTAACACCTTCATTTATCATTTGATCTTTACCGAACTTGCACAGATTGTTAATATCAATGAAAGCTCGGACAAATTCGAAAACCAGCCAATCGGATCAGTAACAATGGAGTTATGGCCCTTGTGTTTTTTCTGAAAAATGCAATTTTCTGCCTTTTGAACAATTCAAGCACCTTCATTTATTATTTGATTGTTAATATCATTGAAAGCTCGGACAAGTTCGAAAACCAGCCAATCGGATCAGTAACAATGGAGTTATGGCCCTTGTGTTTTTCTGAAAAATGCAATTTTCTGCCTTTTGAACATTCAAGCACCTTCATTTATTATTTGATCTTTACTAAACTTGCATAGATTGTTAATATCAATGAAAGCTCGGACAAGTTCGAAAACCAGCCAAATCGGATAAGTAACACCGGAGTTATGGCCCTTGTCCCCCCCCCCCCCCCCCCCCCCCCCCCACCCCCCCCCCCCCACAAATTAAAAAAGTCATTTTCTGCCTTGTGAACTCTAGCACCTTCATTTATTATTGATCTTACTAAACTTGCAGAGATTGTTAATACCAATGAAAGCTTGGATAAGTTCGAAAACAGCTAAATTGGGTTTGTAACACCACAGTTATGACCCTTGTTTTTTCTGAAAAAAAAAGCCATATTAAACCTTGTGAGCACTCTAGCACCTTCATTTATTATTTGATTGTTAATATCAATGAAAGCTCGGACAAGTTCGAAAACCAGCCATCGGATCAGTAACAATGGAGTTATGGCCTTGTGTTTTTCTGAAAAATGCAATTTTCTGCCTTTTGAACATTCAAGCACCTTCATTTATTATTTGATCTTTACTAAACTTTGCAAAGATTGTTAATATCAATGAAAGCTAGGGCAAGTTCGAAAGCCAGCCAAATCGGATAAGTAACACCGGAGTTATGGCCCTTGTTTTGTTGAAAAAGGCCATATTAAGCTTTGTGAACACTCTAGTACATTCATTTATTATTTGACTTTTACCAAACTTGCACAGATGTTAATATCAATGAAAGCTATAATAATTTCGAAAAACAGCCAAATCGATCATAAACACCGGAGTTATGGCCCTTGTTTTTCTGAAAAATGCAATTTTCTACCTTGTGAACACTCTAGCACTTCATTTATTATTTGATCTTTACAAAACTTACACAGATTGTTATACTAACGAAGCTTGGACAAGTTTGAAAACTAGCCAGATCGGATTAATTTCAGCGGAGTTATGGCCCTTGTTTTGCTGAAATGCTATTCTCTGCCTTGTGAACACTCTAGCACCTTCATTTATTATTTGATCTTTACTTAACTTGCAAGAGATTGTTAATACCAACGAAAGCTTGGACAAGTTCGAAAACAGCTAAATTGGGTTTGTAACACAAGAGTTATGCCCTTGTTTTTTTTTCTGAAAAAAGCCATATTAAACCTTGTGAACACTCTAGCACCTTCGTTTTATTATTTGATCTTTACCAAACTTGCACATATTGTTAATATCAATGAAAGCTAGGGACAAAATCGAAAACCAGCCAAATCGATCAGTACACTGTAATGTTGTATTTTACCTCATTAAGACGATAGGGCTTTCATTTGGCCAGATTTAATGAAACTTTGCAGGAAGTATCAGTACCAAAGTTATGTATATCGTCACCGTGTTCCAGTTGAATGATTTTTGGCAGAAGTATGGCCCTTTAAAGGTTTTAATAACACACACTTTGTCCGAATTTTATTTCCTGAACCCCTGGCCGGATTTCAGCGAAACTTTGCAGGGACGATCAGTTGCATAGCATCCACTATGTTTTGCTTGAATGATTTCTGGCTGTTATGGCCCTTTACAAGTTTTACTACAAAAACTTTAGCTGGACTATTTCTCTTGAACCCTTTGCTGGATTTCAACGCAACTTTGCAAGGATGATTAGTACCAAGCCTAGTTATGCATGTTATCGTCGTATTTCGGTTGAAAGATTTTTGGCTGAGTTATGACCCTTTAAAGGTTTTAATACACAAATTGTGCACGGACTATATTATCCTGAACCTCTGACCGGATTTCAGTGAAACTTTGCGGAGATGATCAGTACCAGGCCAGTAGTTGTGCATGTCATCGCCCGTGTTCTGGTTTAATGATTTTTGTGGAGTTATAGCCCTTTAAAGGTTTTGATACACAAACTTTACCCAGACTAGTCTCTTCTGAGCTCCGGACCCGAATTTTGGCAGGGATGAGGAGTTGCGCCTATCAACGCTGTGTTCTGGTTGAATGAGTTATGGCCAAATAAACACAAACTTTATCCAGACAATTTTATCTGAAACCCTGGCTGAATTTCAGTGAAACTTGGCAGGAATGAAGAGTACCAAGCTTAGTTGCGCATGTTTTTGTCGTGTTTCGATATAGCAAGTAGAGCGATAAAGGCACTCTTGAGCCTCTTGTTTTAGAAACTCACGGCGGCGCCCTGTTATTTGTCCTGCATTTATTCAATCATTAATGGGGTTGATGCACTATTTTTAAACACGATTTATTTAAAAGGACTCTGAAAAAAGCTGAAAGAATTATCAAAATGCCATGAAAATAAAGATATGACCTACTGAAAATTTGCGAAGAACATAAATGAAGGCAGCCATATTGGAACGATGACGTCATCGCGCCTTTTAACCATATATGGCATACTGACATACATTTTAAAGCAAGAAAATCACTGCAAATTGATTAAAAATAAATATACAAATATGCAAAATGTTAAGATTGTATGCTTATTTTTCATTTTGTAGTGATTTTCTTTGCTTTAAAAGACATTTTGTCAATATGCCATATATGGTAAAAAGGCACGATGACGTCATCCTTCCTCCATTTATGGTTCCTTGCAAATTTTCAATAGGTCATAATTATCTCCTTTATTTTTCATGGCATTTTGATATTTCTTTCGGGTTTTTCCATGTTTTGTAGAGCCCTTTAAAATAAACTGTGTTTGAAAATAGTGCATCAATCCCTTTAATACTAATTATTACAATAACTCAATTTTTTTTTTTTTTTTCATTTTACTAACTATATATTATATTGCAACAATAGTATATTTAAACATTTGGTAAAATAATGGGACAATTGCGTTTTTTCTTTTTTGATATTACTAATTATATATTATATTGCAACAATAATATATTGAAGCATTTGGAATAATGAGGACATTTGTTCAGTTTTTTTATTTAATTATATTCAATCAGTTTTAAAGTCAAAATGTTACAAGATTAATAAATCGAGGTGCTCAATTTTATTGCTTGATATAAAACTCAAGATTGCCATGGGTCCCTTTAAACTCTCGGTACCCGGGCGTGCATACGAAATCTTAGTAATGTTACGAACTAGTTTGATGAAGGCACAGTTAACGGTTTTGGATTTAAGTTACAGAAATGAAGTGTGACAGACTGACAAGAAACAACAACGCATTGTGAATATTACCATATTTATTTACAAGCACTCACAACAGAATCAAAGGTACTGATGGTACTTCATGGTATTTACAATGATAACTGACAACTATGTACAATAATGGGATGTTCCATGGACGATTTGTTTGTGTAAAACATGCATGATTATCAAAAGCCGCATTGAAAAAAGTTGACAATTAAGGTTGCGCTACAAAAAACGTGTTTATGCACGAGGACAGTGTTATTTCGGCCATACAGGGGATGTTTGTTTGTTTGTTTGTATGGTGTTTTACGTCATTTTCAACACATGTAAGGTTATATATGACGGTCGATTTTTTGTGGTGGAGGCAGACCACTACAGGGGATGTAGAAGACTACGTAATAGAGTATGGTCTCATCGAGATGGTTGATTTAAACATCGAGATGGACATAGCCTGTCGAATCCATGTGTTTAAATCAACAACGAGATGAGACCATACTCTATTTGTTTTTGTAGCATGTCCTATTTCAGCTGTCTGTCATACTCTAACTTAAAATAACTGGTAGTTACGAGTACATCATTTATTCTGACTGTTGTTTTTCAATTAAACAATTTACACCTGTGCACATACAAAGATAAGTTCAGTGACCATGCTACAAATATGAAATAGGTGATGGCCTATTTTCCCCCCCAAGTAATAGATAAAGTATGGTCTTATTGAGTTGGTTGATTGAACATCGAGATGGGCATATCCCTGCCCACTGAGGTGTTTAAACTAACCAACGAGATGAGACCGTACTCTATTTGTTTTGTAGCAGGTCTATTTCAGCTGTCTGTCACACTCTAACTTCCAATAACTGGTAGTTAAGAGTACACCAAAAATAATGGTGTTGGATTGGGGATGGGATGAGCAAAACATGACACTAATGCAGATGAACTGAATTGGGTTTTAAGGTTCACCAAAACAAAGGGATATATGGCGCCAACAGGAATGAACATTACAGACCCACCCTGCATTTACAGAGATAAAAAAAATGCAGTCTGGCTTAGAACTTCCTCACTTGTAGAACGGAAGAACTGCTGCAAATACTCTGTTTTCCCTGGAGCCACGGTCATTGTGGTTTGCCACTACTCATGTAACACAAGAAAAAATCAGGTATGACAATAAAGACCTTAAACGACTTGCCAAACATGACAAAATGAACATGAATTCGTGGGGCTGTTACCCTCTGTCTGGATAAGCAGTAGCCCTATTATTGCTCGGACAGCACACAGGTATAATGGAGACGAAGAGGAGTACTTGAAATGAAGATCAGGTTCCATGTTCACGACCCAACCTTCAAAACCATGCTATACAGTTTCCAGCTGCCATAGGTGGAATGCTGACTCATGTATGGTATTTGTTTAACCTAGTGTATAAAATACAAGTCTACGAACGGCGAGATGATTTTTGATATGCGCCGTCCTCCGACGGGGTGCATCTATAAACGTCCGTATGTGAAAAAAGCACCCAGACATCAAATAAATGAGACTACGCCAACTGGTACGTTTTAAGACACGATACAGTTAAACAAGAGGTCAATGACCTTGAAGCTCTACTGATAGATTTTTGATAGCTAGGTCAACATTCCTGTGAAGTTTCATGAAAATCCATCAAGTAGTTTCATAGGAGTAGTCGCTACAAGTTTTCATTATATAACTCTATGTAAACAAAGATGGCCAGTAGTCGAGTAGTTACAGAGGAGTAGTCGTTACAAGTTTTTACTAGATAACTCTTATGTAAACAAAGATGGCCCCTGACAGCCATGTTTAACATCGAATCAAAACGATTTTCGACAAGAACCAACATCATGACATGCTGATCATTTTAGAAAAAGTCCCATATCAATATCACTTATAGTTTTCAAGAAGTAGTCGCCATAAACTTGTTTTTTGAAAATCTATTTTTAGCCGTGGTGGCCATCTTGAATTTCCGGCCGACCTAAAGTTTTGCTAGGATCAATAAGACATCAAGAGCAACATTTATGTGAAGTTTCATGAAAATCCGTCAAGTAGTTTCAGAGGAGTAGTCGCTACAAGTTTTCATTATATAACTCTATGTAAACAAAGATGGCCGCTGGCAGCCATGTTTAACGTCAAATCAAAATAATTTTCAACAAGGATCAACATCATGTCATACTGATCATTTTAGGAAAAGACACATATCAATATCACTTACAGTTTTCAAGAAGTAGTCGCTACAAACTTTTTTTTAAAATCTGTTTTTAGCCATGGTGGCCATCTTGAATTTCCGGCCGACCTAAAAAGATCTGCGATCAATTAGACATCAAGAGCAACATTCCTGTGAAGTTTCATAAAAATTTGTCAAGTAGTTTCAGAGGAGTAGTCGCTACAAGTTGTTACTATATAAATCTATGTAAACAAAGATGGCCGCTAGCGGCCATGTTTAAAGTCGCATCGAAATAAATTTCGACAAGGATCAACATCATGTCATGCTGATCATTTTAGAAAACGTCCCATATCAATATCACTTACAGTTTTCAAGAAGAAGTCGCTACAAATTTATTTATTTTAAAAATCTATTTTTAGCTGTGGCGGCCATCTTGAATTTCTGGCCAGCCTGAAATTTTTCTAGAATCAACTAGACATCAAGAGCAACATTCCTGTGAAGTTTCATGAACATCCTTCAAGTAGTTTCAGAGGAGTAGTCGCTACAAGTTTTTACTATATAACTCTATGTAAACAAAAATGGCCACTGGCAGCCATGTTTAACGTCGAATCAAAATAATGTTTGACAAGGATCAACATCATGTCATGCTGATCATTTTAGAAAAAGTCCCATATCAATATCACTTATAGTTTTCAAGAAGTAGTCGCTACAAACTTATTTTTTTTAAATCTATTTTTAGCTGTGGCGGCCATCTTGAATTTCTGGCCAACCTGAAATTTTGCTAGGATCAATTAGACATGGAGAGCAACATTCCTGTAAAGTTTCAAGAAAATCCGCCAAGTAGTTTCAGAGGAGTAGTCGCTACAAGTTTTTACTATATAACTCTATGTAAACAAAGATGGCCACTGGCAGCCATGTTTAACGTAGAATCAAAACGATTTTTGACAAGGACCAACATCATGTCATGCTGATCATTTTAGAAAAAGTCCCATATCAATATCACTTACAGTTTTCAAGAAGTAGTCGCTACAAACTTGTATTTTAAAAATCTATTTTTAGCTTTGGCGGCCATCTTGGATTTCACATCAACATGAATTTTTGCTAGGATCAACTAGACTTCATGGGCAACATTTCTGTTAAGTTTCATGAATATCCATCCAGTAGTTTCAGAGAAGTAGTCGCTACAAATAAAAGTTTACGGACAGACAGACGGACGGACAGACAGACGGACGGACGCCGGACGCCGCACCACGGCATAAGCTCTGCTGATCTCTGATCAGTCGAGCTAAAAATCAATGTCACTGACAACCGTCATCGAACTATGGCTAGATACTCGATGTACACGCGAACTAATCACGAGATATGTAGCGGCTTTGTCGTATAATTATATTTACATTTTTTAAAATGAAACATCAATCGAAATCAACATTTCTATGACGGATAGTACCAAAAGCAAAAACAAATCTAAAACAAATGACACATTCTCTAAATGGAATAAACGCTCACCATAATCCCAGTGAAACATTTGTACAGGTGTAGGCTACACTTTTGATAATAAAACACATGGCAAGAAATCATCTCATTTCTTACAACAATAAAAAAACAAGAGGTCAATGACCTTGAAGCTCTACTGATTGATTTTGAATTCAGGAAGTAGTGACTACAAACTTGTTTTTTGAAAAATTATTTTTAGCCGTGGCGGCCATCTTGAATTTCCGGCTGACCTGAAATTTTGCTAGGATCAATTAGACATCAAGAGCAACATTCCTGTGAAGTTTCATGAAAATCCGCCAAGTAGTTTCAGAGGAGTAGTCGCTACAAGTTTTTACTATATAAATCTATGTAAACAAAGATGGCCGCTGGCAGCCATGTTAACGTCGAATCAAAACAATTTTTGACAAGGACCAACATCATGTCATGCTGACCATTTTAGAAAAAGTCCCATATCAATATCACTTATAGTTTTCAAGAAGTAGTCGCTACAAACTTATTTTTTAAAAATCTATTTTTAGATGTGACGGCCATCTTGAATTTCTGGCAGATCTGAAATTTTGCTAGGATCAGTAAGACATCAAGAGCAACATTCCTGTAAAGTTTCATGAAAATCCGCCAAGTAGTTTCAGAGGAGTAGTCGCTACAAGTTTTTACTATATAACTCTATGTAAACAAAGATGGCCACTGGCAGCCATGTTTAATGTCGAATCAAAAACGATTTTTGACAAGGACCAGCATCATGTCATGCTGATCATTTTAGAAAAAGTCCCATATCAATATCACTTATAGTTTTCAAGAAGTAGTCGCTACAAACTTGTATTTTAAAAATCTATTTTTAGCTTTGGCGGCCATCTTGGATTTGACATCTACATTAATTTTTGCTAGGATCAACTAGACTTCATGGGCAACATTTCTGTAAAGTTTCATGAATATCCATCCAGTAGTTTCAGAGGAGTAGTCGCTACAAATAAAAGTTTACGGACAGACGGACGACGGACGCCGCACCACGGCATAAGCTCTGCTGATCTCTGATCAGTCGAGCTAATAATCATCAACGTATTGAACTATGAGGTCCAAACTTATAACTGTTAACAAGTACAGCATTTAAAGATGCACGTGTCATTAATGCATTTTCACCATCTTGAGCCTTCAACATGTTCATAAATGGCTCGCTTTTCTCCAAAGCATACCTTCCAGCGATAAAAAGCACGCACGCAAGAACACACGATTTAAAAGCAGAATTTTCTATCAACACGTAAAACAAAATAGTTTAAGCCTTAGAACTGGAATAACACAATCTAATAAATATAATTAAACTTTGTAAAATATGCCAATAAACAGTTTCAGTATCGCACGTGTGAATTGTGTACCATGAACACTGAGCTTATGCATACAGGTAGTGTGCTGGGTCAAATGTTGTATTTATTACACAGGAAGTGTGTATGTCAACAATGGCTAAAATAAGTCACCTGCTGAGGACATCGGAAGATGTAATGCAAGTTTTAATGGAATACACTAAAACTAGATACACAGCTTATCAACCAAAATAAACAATGTTTTTTCATAGTGGAGCAACGACCAAATGTTTGGAATCACGTTCTGGTTTTAAAACAAATATAAAAATAAAAGAATTCTAAAACTAGAGCAAAGTCGATAGTGGACCAATCGCCAATATCCGCAATGATGCTGACCCCATATGACCACAAATCCTCTCCCTTAGGCTACGTACACCACATCATGAAACGGTGTAACGTATACCACATCATAAAACGTTGTATGTGTATATCATTTCTTAAAGCATGTAAACAATTGCATTTAACAATATTTAAAACACTGTGCCTATGAAATATGAACACCTTCCTTAAAGCTTTATCTGATGTAGTTCAGGTTACGGAAAAAATGACTGATAGGACATAATATCGGATATAAACCTACATCTACTGCCATGCCATTACCAAGAAACAGCATTTTTGTTTATTTTTGTTTGCCTGACTTCAAACTTTCCTTAACAACCATCCTAAATAACAAACAATACTCAGAGTGTATGTATAACAAGTTCCGGTTTAAACAACAATTTTAAGTACATACAATAAAATCAGTTTTCAGCATGTATTCTTAAAGAGAAACACTATTCTTAAAATAATTGCAAAGTCATACTAATTATTCTACACAATTTGAAAATTTAGAGATCACATACTTATAGGATTTTCTGAAATAGTTCAAAATAAATTATATTTCTTAAAACCTATCATTAAATAACGCAATTTTTTTTTTTTTTTTAGATATTTATGTATTTACACGCAGATTGAAAGTAACAATCACATAACTACTATTTTTAAAGTTTGATAAAAACTTCAACTATATTAGTATATTATGTATAACCAGACTACATTTACATAACAATGTAGATACGACATGTATGTATTCGCATATGTCCGACATCTCTAAATCCATGTTTTACATGTGTATTTTGTACAACATAGATATGTAGCATATGTGCACAGTTGGCACGCAGCGTTCAACCATTTTACTCATGTATTTTGGGATGTTCGATTACGGGTTTCTTAAATCGGACTGTTGAAATCTTCTGAAGTCGTCAAGTGTAGCAGTGCCTCCACATTTCTGCCCGTATAACTCATACCTGTAACGAGATGTTGGGAAGGTCAAAATACAACACTAAATTTTACCAAACGAGTTTAATAAAGTCAGTATTCACGATTCTATCTATCACAAAAATACCTCGTAATGTGAAAATTTATTATTGTAAAACTTGTATGACGGATACGGATTTGAAAAATGTAGAACACAAGCGTTAATTTAGGTTTTACACCGCACCTGAACAACAAATGAAAGGTTATATGGCGCCAAATAGGAATGAGCATGTCGGACTCATCCTCCATTTACATCGATATATAATATGAAGAATGGGCCTAGAACCATCTAACCTGCAGAACTGCAGAGTTGCTGCACATTCTATGTAGACACTCAATTTACGACGCAGCCACTTTTACAAATACAGACAGGGTCATGTTAAAGACCGTTAAATGAACATGAAGTGGGGTCCTACAACTCTGCCTCGAGCGGGATTTGCAGTGCTCCTTTTCTATACCTAGTAACCATACGGGACTGTAACACATATCTGGAGTGATATGCTTTACAGGTTAATTAATATACTCTAATGATCAAGATATGTAGACATAATATGCATGTCATATGCATGATAAAGTATCAAACATATTTATTTGCACACGTTTTATCCAATCAGGCGACATCTATTTTTGACGCACACGCGTGTGGTAGGAAGCCAAGTATCAAACAACGGAACCCACTTGGTTGACGTGCATGAAGTTTAAGAACGATATCTCTTACACTATTTGATGCATGATAAATTGCCATTGTCAATCCATGGAAAACCAGAACTATCACTGAACGTGAAAGCGAGGGTATAATCAAACATATAGAGGGTTGAACGCACAACTATTGTAACTATATACACATAAAGAAAACGACAAAACAGTTTCACGTGTAGCCTTCAATTATCAATATTATATATTAGAAAACATGTTCTTTTCAGAAAAACGGGAGCACTTTTAAAATTAACAAAGTTATATATAAATGAAGTTTCAAGAACATCTCTCTATGATGTTTTGAGTTTTGCTTCGGAAACAAAAATGGAAATGGTGTTCAAATGTGATCTTGAACTAAGAAAAAGCAAAATGCATATATATATCCAACTGAAATAACCAAGTGATTTGTTGAGGTCATTTATCTGCCTTTATTTAAGCTATACTGAATGACAGATTGCGAAGGGGTAAAACATGGTGAATAGCTTTATAGTTAAGATCCGAACAGCAGTTTTAGATAAGCAGATTGTTTTATAACCACATTTAAACTTTGAGACACTATTTTAAAATTCCTTGTTTTCTGTCTGTTTTAAATAACGAAGGACATATTGCATTTCTGCCGGTGAACACAACTAAACTGGCACCTCCCCATTGGGAGGAACATTGTGGCCAGTCATTGCTTTATATTAAGAAGCCTCAAGGACAGTGCACTTTTAGCCAGTTAAACAAGGGCGCTGCCTAACGGGCCTTTTTACACTGATAGGGGATGTTGTTGAACCAAGAGCACTATTTGTATAAAGTTTCAAGATTGTATATGTAAGTCAAATAGTTGGTGAATAACAGCCGGGAACACATTTGTCATGATCAGGTCACAGTGACCTTGACATTTGAAGCATAAAATCAATAGGGGATGTTGTTTTAACATGGGTTTCATTTCTGTAAAGTTTCAAAATTATAGGTCTGATAATTACAAGTTAAGTGGGGAAAATGTCTTTTAGGATTCGGTCACTGTCAGGTCAATGTAACCTTGATGACCTACTGAACCCAGAAGCAATAGGCGTTCTCCTCTCACCATGGGCAGTGCACCTATGAAGTTTAATAAGTGTGGGCATTTTTCCGGGTTTGTCGTTTGGAATGCGTATGTTCATATGACATGGAGATCTTGACCTTTGACCTATTAATCCTAAAACAACAGAATTCCTCCTCTGACCAACACATGTTCATGAGTGTAGCTATTATACTCCTGGAGTTATCATGTGGAATATGTACTGGTTACCAGGGTCGTAGCATGACCAACATCTCAATTACTCACGAGGGTAGGTGCCTCCCCCGGGTAATTTTTAAAAAATAAACACTCGTACGTGACTTCTGGTGCATTTTAGGGTCTGGATGAAAGATTTAAATCCTGTCGAAAATACCATTATTCCTTAACATTTCATTTACCTTAGAACTGAAAATTATGATATGATTTTTTTTGCGTTTTTCGAGTTTTTATTTTTTGAGCCTTCGTTTGAAAAGTTTACTCACGTGAGTAAATGAGTATGGCACGCTACGCGCCTGGAAACCTTGACCTTTGACCTAGTGACATCAAAAGCGACAAGGTTTCTACAAAGGCAATGTACCTATGAAGTTTCATGAGTGCGAGTGTTATGGTTTTTAAAGTTATTTAGCGAAATGACTACCCAGTACCGTCACTGCCAGAACGTGCATTTCCATATAAGGCCATGGCGACAATGACCTTTGATAAACTGACCACAAAATTAATAGGTTTCCACTTCTCACCAAAGACAACGTATCTTTGAAGTTTCATGAGTGTTGGCTTATGGTTTCGAAGTTATCCCAAAGACTGCCTATTTTCATATAAGCTCACGGCCACCTTGACCTTTGACCCATTGACTTAAAATCAGTAGGGTTCCTCCTCTCACCAAGGGCATTGTACCTATTTAGTTTGATGAGAGTGTGTTAAAGTTTCAAAGTTATCGTTCAGAATGCCCATTTCCATAAAACCTTGAACTTTGACTCCAAAATTAATCCTGGTTCCTCCTATCACCTAGTGTAATGTACCAATGAAGTTTCACGAGTGTGGGTATTATGATTTCGAAGTTATCTTCCAGAATGTGTATTTCCATATAAGGTCATGGCGACCTTGACCTTTGCCCTCCAAAACAACCGGGTCCTCTTCTCACTTAAGGCAAAGTACCTATTCAATTTCATTAGTGTGGGATTCATGGTTTGGAAGTTATTGTCCGGAATGCGTTTTCAATATAAGGTCATGGCGTCCTTGACCTTTGACCCACAAAATAATAGTGTTCCTCCTCTCACCTGAGACAATATAACTATGAAGTTATCTGTCCGGAATGCTTTTTTCTATTTAAGATCATGCCAACCTTTGACCTACTGACAAAAAAACAACATCCTCTTACCTGGGGCAATGTACACACGAAAACAGAGGTTTTATGAGTGTGGTGTTATCATCCGGAATGCATTTTTCCATGTAAGGTCATGATGACCTTGACCTTTGATATACTAGCTTCTAATAACAAGAGGGTTCCTTCTCTCACCTAGGGCAATATACCTATAGAGTTTCACGAGTGTTTGGTGATATGGTTATTATCGTACAAAATGCGCATTTGTATACGGACGAACGGATGGACGGCCCTATACCATAATATGTCCCTTTTTCAAAACGGGCGTATAACAAGAAATAAAATGTTAAGAAAAAAGCTGTTCATTTACAAGTCCATTACATAAGCATCCATTTGGTAAACATTGCCAAATTATTTTTGTGTAACTAATAATGTACACTTGGACATGGATACAGAACTTTAAATGAATTGAATCACAGAAAAAAATATGAAGAATATACGGTGGTAAAATTACCCACCTTAAAGTATAACCTTTGCCAGTTGAATTTTGTTCTCCCGGAGTTGGTTTAGGTTAATGTCCTTTACCGCTCTCTCTGCATCCTCCCGTCTCCGAAAGCCAATTAAGGAAGTACTAGTGCCTCTTTCATCACCCGCGTCACCGATGTTCAGGCGTATCGACTCAGGGGCAGGGCTGTACCCAGTGAAGAAGTTCATTATTTCAGCTGTTGTAACGTTAAATGGCAGGTTTGACGCCTTCACAAAGAAGAAAACGGCCTGTTGAGAAGGAGCTTCCGGCTGAAGTGACTGTCTTAAGGTCCTCAAGTTTTCAATCATTTTATCCTTAAATATAGCTGTTACTGACACCTTGTTTCGACCCAAAAAAGTTCCATTTTTACTGAGGGCCTTTTCGATACCTGCTCTATCGGTGAATTCCACGTAGGCCTCCCCTATTGGCTTTCCAATTGCATCATGACACACTTGAATACCTCGATGTGCAATAGTTAGTCCTTCAAAGAAAGTACGAACATCAGAGTATCTAAAATCTTTTGGAATATTTACCAATCGAACACATGTTGTTAATAGTTCATTTTTGCTCAATGGGTCATTGTCTTTTGGAGTTGCCAAAGTAGTTGTATTTTTGTCCGGCATAATTTTTCCTTCGGATTCTGAACATGATTGTTTATCTCCTGGTTTTGTTTCAGATTTTGCTGTATTATCAAATTTCATTTCCTTTTTCGAAAGCAGAGCTTCATAATCTTTCCGTTTAGCCACAGATATTGTTATAATGCCGTCATTGAATATTCTCTTCTTACTGATAGCAGTTTGGTACGAGTCGTTATCCATGAATTCTACAAAGCAAATAACACTACCTTTCTTTGCATCATCTGAAATGAAGACGATCGCGTCACCATTTTTAGCAATCTTACATCCCAGAAAGAAATTCTTTATATCATCAGCTGTTGTATTTTCAGGTAGCTGTGTCAATTTTACAAAAAATTCTGGCTCGGTTTTTGTTTTTTTAGGTTGTGTCAATCTTCGAATAGGCGTTTTTAATTCTGGCTCACCTTTCAAAGCTCTTAATGTGGCACTTAGCGTATTACATAAGTCAATGTCCTTAGACCTGTCCCTTGAACTTGTTCCATCATCGTCATCTTCGCTATTTGGCAAATAAGAGTCTATTTCAGAATCATATTGACTTTTAGAAACTGGCTTAATAACGACGACTTTATTTTTCATTTTCGATCGGTCCATCTGCAATCCTTTCTTGAAAGAATCTTGATTAGCAAAGCGGATGTAAGCTTTGCCAATTCTCCTTCCTTCTGAATCATTTATAATTTTAATACCATCTCGCATGATATCGCATCCATTAAACAATCTTCGAAGGTCTTTATAGTTTGTTTCTATCGGTATATTTTCCAGAACTACTGAGCACAAAGATGGCGTGTCCTTTTGGTCCATACTTGTTTGCACATTCCTATCAGAAGCGGTTGCTTTATTAACAGTTTTCTCACTAGACATTTCTTTGAGATTATCCCGCGATTCTTTTTGTTTAGAACTGTCTTTGTCAGTTTTAACTGTTTTAGTTACATTGTCTTTGTTTTTAGAATCTTCAAGCTTATTATCGCGCCTCTCCTCTCTCCGATCACCACGCTGCTCATTCTGCTTTTCATCACGCTTATCTTCCCGCCGTTCACCATGCCTATTATCGTGCTTATCAAGTCGATCAACTCTTGCATCGTTACGACGATCATCCCTTCTATCTTCACGGCGCTGGTCATAAGAACCACCTCTTACTCTATCTGAACCATCACGTTCATTCCCTGGTGGTCCTCTAAAATCTTGACGGCTAAGTGGATCCATTGAAGAATCACCTCCCCTTTCATTAGGTCTTCTGCGGTCGAAGCTGTCCCTTTCGTTTCCCCTACTCCCTCTAAAATCAGATCCTTTGTCATTCCCAAGAGATCCTCTAAAGTCATTACCTCTCTGATTAAAAGGTGGGCCTGGTTTGTCAAAAGGACCCCTATTAATGAAAGGTGGTGTATGGAAGTCATCACGCATTTCGTTGGTAGGATGAGCCATATTGTCTACTGGACCTCTATTGTCTCGTCGATCCATAGGTGGATTATGCATATCAGACATGTCTTGGTCGTAAGGACCTCTGGAGTCTTGATGACCCATGGTTTGTTTATCAAAGTTTGGTCTACCCTCTTCACGATTTCCTCGCCTGAAGTCTTCTGGTCTATTGTTGTCGCCCAGGGGTATTGGTCCTCTCATACCATATGATTCAATTGGACCTCTCATACCATGTTGGCCTGGTGAAACACGTATATCAAGTAATCCAGGTGGACCTCTAAAATCATGTGGACCTGGTGGACCTCTAAAATCGCGTGGACCTAGTGTATCGCGTGGACCTAGTGTATCGCGTGAATCTGGTGGACCTCTAAGATCACGTGGACCAGGTGGACCTCTCATATCACGTGGACCAGATGGACAGCTCATATCATGAGGACCTCGACTGTCAAAACGATCATTTTCATCAAACGGCCTGGATCCTGGTGGTCCATTAAAATTAAGTGGTTCTTGAAATGGTGAAGCTTGCATATCAGTACGCCGTCTTTTATCAATAAGTAGTGGTGGACCAAGGAGTGGAGGTCTGTTATTCTCATCTATGGGTGGCCCTCTAAAATCAGGTGGTAGACCTCTAAAATCTCGAGGAGGTCCCCTGTTGAACATAGGATTAGGAAAGTCAACAGGCCCAGCAAGATCCATAGGCGAATCCATTAAGAAAGGAGGAAAACTTCTTTGGTTTTGAAGATTATCTGGAAATCCTGGACGTCCTCTTAAATCCGATCGACCCGTTTCTTCTGTCAGCGGACCTCTGAAGTCACCTGGTATTATATCACTTTGATTGCCGGGTGAAGGCTCTCTTAAGTCAGGAGGTCCTCTATTGTCAAGACTAGGTGGTGGTCTACTTATGTCCAGTGGTACACGATCATCCTTATGCGGTCCATCTCTTCCAAAATTTGGACCCTGAAATTCGGGTTTTATACGTCCATCTCTTGAAGGACCTTCAAATCCAAGTCTTTGTGATACTGGATGCGGGGGGCCATTAAATCCCGGTCTTCTATCACTTATGTTCAGTTCTCTGTCAACACCTGGAACAAAGTCACCCCGTTTGTCAAAACCTTGTCTATTTGGACCTCTCATATTTCGATCATCAAAAGGTATTCCTTGGTTACTTAATCCTTGTCGATGAATCTCATCTCTGCCGAAGTCTTGCTGAACCTTGGGGAAAGCAGACCTACTCTCTGACAAAAATGGTGATCCACGTGGGTTTTCGGGTGAATCACATATATCCATCGGAACAACACTGTGTTCGTTTTGATTTAGATTGCGTGCCACATCAGCAAGTTTAGGAATACTGGTCGGACAATCACCAAGTAAACCCTTGCTGACAGTCACCGGAGGAATAATTGGAAACAACGGTTGCGGTCGTGAGTTTGGCTGTCCACTTTTAGATTTATCAACAGACTGACCTGGGCTAGTGCTGGTTTGAATAGGTAGGAATTGTGGACTAGTTTTAAACTGATTGATGACGTCTTTTGGCTTATTTGCCAGTGTTGATTGATTAACCGTGACTGGTTGATTTGCCCCAATAGGTTGTTTTTGCAAAACTGCTTGATTTGCTGAGTTCAGTATAGAAGACTGATTTGTTACCGATGGCTGACTTGATGCTGGGGCTAAGATTGATGGATTTGTTACAGATGTTTTAGAATTAATAGAACTAGGTTTATCAGTTTGAAACTTTTTGTCCTTTTCAGTTTTGTCTTTTAGAGGAGGAGACAAGGAGCGCTTTCTAGACCTACGACCATCACTAGATGCTGGACTATTTTTCCTCTCAGATTCTTTACGTTTATCACGTTTGTCATCATCACGATCTTTATTTTTCCTATCCCGATCCCTCTCCCTGTCCCGATCACGATCTTTATCTCTTCTAGCCCTTCTGTCGTCATCCTTATCACGTCCTTTATCACGTTCTCTATCTCTATCACGTCTGTCACGATCACGTTTCGGACTGTCACGACGCCTCGATCGATCTCTTTCACGACTACCCCTATTATTATCATCCTTGCTTTTGTTATCATTTGTCTGACTATTTTTCTTTTCATTATCTTTCGTGTCTGCCTTCTCAGGTAAATTTCTACCGAATGCGTCACGTTTGTCGGATAGAACAGGAGCGGACTGAGTTACAGTTCCTGAACGAGAAATTGGAACATTTAGTGGTTTTTGTGCCTCCATTGGGGACTGGCTAGACACTCGAGTCGTACCTACTGAATCAGGTTTAAAGTTAGAAGAGGATTCTGATTCCATATGACGTTGTTGGAAACCAGGATACTTTTCTGTGCCAAGTCCAAACCTTTTTTCTTCATTTCTGTCGTATGAGTCGCGTTTGTTTGACTGAAAATTGGTTGCAGGTACACTATTTCCTGTCAACTGACGTAGTGGTGGAGCATTCTGTAGGTTTCTGTCCATGACAAATCTTTCAGGCACATCATTATCCCGTCTGAAGGAATCGCGCATATTTGACTGAAAGTTATTTGGATGGTCCTTATGTCCAGACCCTTGGCGCGGTGATGGAAATGTCTGTGCATTTTGATGATCCTCTGCGAATCTTTCAGACACATTGTCATTTCTAGCAAACGAATCACGTTTATTTGACTGAACGTTAATTGAACTGTCTAAACTAGCAGCCCCTTGCCTTGTTGATGGAAATGTATTCATATTTCGAAGATCCATTGGCAGCTTTTCAGGTACATTATCACTTCTATGGAACATATCGTGTTTATTCGATTGGAAGGTATTAGATGCGTCAAAGTTTCCAGACCCTTGGCTTGGTGGTGGAAAATAATGTGACTCAATCGGAACTGTTTCAGGCCGATTGTCATTTCTACCAAATGAATCCCTTTTATTTTGATGGACGTTGTTTGATGGTCCAACATTTCCGGAGCCTTGATATGAATGAGGATAGTTTAGGTCCTTAGGGGTGGTATTTACAGGACTTGAAAATCGTTCAGGTGCTGTATTTCTGTTAAATGGCATGTCAAACTGATTGTTGCCTTGCGTATTTGAAGGATGTCCTTTATTACCATATTGTGTTCCAGTACCGCTTTGTTGTATGTTTGGAGTTGTTTGATGGAAGTTTGGTTGATCTTTATTCATTGGTTGTCCCTGTTGTTGTAAATCTTCACTCCACAACTGTTGTGATCCACCGACAGTTACAGTAGGTTTAACATTAACATTAATGTTCTGAGCATAATGGTGCTGCTGTGTCAACTGTCCCTGCTGAGCAGGAAACTTAGTTATTTCATTATTATTTCCATACGAGTGTTGGAACCCTAAGTTTGTAAATGTTGGCTGACTTTGGCCATACTGCATACTAGTTTTCGGTTCATCATATCCGTAATGACCCTGAATTATTTGAGTTTGTGCGGGCATCCCGCCTAATGAATATTCACCTGGCAGAGCTTGTTCGTATGGGTTAACTTTAATATCCTTAGACACCTGCGGTACAACTTGTGGCGGTTGACTGAGTGTTGGGTTAACCATACCAGTTGAAGGAATTGCGCTAGAATTTTGGAATCCAGCCAAAAACTGACTTATCTGTGCCATCTGAGGTTGCTGCAACCCGAACCCTGCCATTTGTTGTCCACCCATTTGGAAAGGTGAATTTAGATTTTGTCCCATTTGTATTTGATTAACAACGGGTGTCGTGACCACAGGAGTTGCGGTAGTTTGCTCCTTGGCTTGCTTAATCGTATTCTGCATCTCGGTTTTACTGCTAAGAAACAGCTGTACTGGCTGTTCGTTCAACAATCCATTATTCAAAAGCATAGCTTGTCGAGCGTCCTCGTCGGAACTGAAGGCCATAAATGCATCTCCCTTTTCACCACCGATAATGTGAACGCCACCTGGTGGAATGCTTAGTCCTTTGAAAAAGTTCCGTATGTCCATGGAACTGGCCGACCACGAAAGGCCCTGCAGTCGAATAATTACCGACATTTTGTTTCTGAAAATATATAGAAGCATGTATAAATTTGAAAGTTACATCCGTAATTAAAACATTACCAAGACCAAGAGGCCTGTATCTATGCTATAATGTAGACTAGGATCAGGAAAGTAAATGAAGGAACAAACTGAAGGACTAAAGAACACGAAGACAGGACATGAGCATAATGTAAATTATATTGGTACCTGTTACTTCAGCACATTAAGTAAACAAGAGCCTGAAGTGTCCTACACAGAAAGTATGTTGTACACTTATACGTCAAGGGATGTTTATTAAAGGGACTTGAGGCGATCTGGAAGAGTGATTAATGCCAATCCAAATCCAAATGCAAACCTTCATAATGTGCGTCAGTTTCGTATGAAATGCGCATGTGCATTAAATTAGGCCGCATATTATATTCTGGTTACTAGTAATTATTGTTACAGAAAATGTTTGGTCTGGAAAGTTCGACTCGACGGTATTTTGTTGTCAAATTATAAATATTATTTTATGAGGAATATAGTGTTGTATAAATAATTCAAATAAAGTGTACTGTCAAAACACAAGAATTTATAAGCTTGAGCCTTAACGTGTCATATGAATTAATTTTAATGATTTATACAAACAAGAGGTCAATGACATTGAAGCTCTACTGATAGGTTTTTGATAGCCAGATCAGCATTCCTGTAAAGTTTCATGAAAATCCGTCAAGTAGTTTCAGAGGAGTAGTCGCTACAAGTTTTCATTATATAACTCTATGTGAACGAAGATGGCCACTGGCGGCAATGTTTAACGTCAAATCAAAACGATTTTCGACAAGGACCAACATCATGTCATGCTGATTATTTTAGAAAAAGTCTCGAATTTCTGGCCGACCTGAAGTTTTGCTAGGATCAATTGGACATCAAGAGCAACATTCGTGTGAAGTTTCATGAAAATCCGTAAAGTAGTTTCAGAGGAGTAGTCGCTACAAGTTTCCATTATATAACTTTATGTAAAACAAAGATAGCCGCTGGCGGCCATGTTTAACGCCAACTTCCGGCCAACCTTAAATTGTGCTAGGATCAACTAGACATCAAGAGCAACATTCCGGTGAAGTTTCATGAAAATCCGTCTAGTAATTTCAGAGGAGTAGTCACTACAAATTTTTACTATACAAACTCTATGTAAACAAAGATGGCCTCTGGTGCCCAGGTTTAATTTTGAATTTCCTGCCGACCTAAACAAATTCTGGGATCAATTAGACATCAAGAGCAACATTCCTGTGAAGTTTCATAAAAATACATCAAGTAGTTTCAGAAGAGTAGTCACTACAAGTTTTTACTATATAAATCTATGTAAACAAAGATGGCCGCTAGCAGCCATGTTTAAAGTCGCATCGAAATAAATTTCGACAAGGATCAACATCATGTCATGCTGATCATTTAAGAAAATGTCCCATATCAATATCACTTACAGTTTTCAAGAAGTAGTCGCTACAAATTTGTTTATTTTAAATCTATTTTTAGCCGTGTTGCCATTTTGAACTTCCGCCAGCCTGAAATTTTTCTAGCATCAACTAGACATCAAGAGCAACAGTCCTGTGAAGTTTCATGAACATCCGTCAAGTAGTTTCAGAGGAGTAGTCACTACAAGTTTTTACTATATAACTCTATGTAAACAAAGATGGCCACTGGCAGCCATGTTTAACGTCGAATCAAAATAATGTTAGACTCGGATCAACATCATGTCATGCTGATCATTTTAGACAATGTCCCATCTCAATATCACTTATAGTTTTCAAGAAGTAGTCGCTACAAACTTATTTTTTAAAAATCTATTTTTAGCTGTGGCGGCCATCTTGAATTTATGGTCGATCTGAAATTCTGCTAGGATCAATTAGACAACAAGAGCAACATTCCTGTAAAAGTTTCATGAAAATCCGCCAAGTAGTTTCAGAGGAGTAGTCGCTACAAGTTTTTACTATATAACTCTATGTAAACAAAGATGGCCGCTGGCAGCCATGTTTAACGTCGAATCAAGACGATTTTTGGCAAGGACCAACATCATGTCATGCTGATCATTTTAGAAAAAAGTCCCACATCAATATCATTTATAGTTTTCAAGAAGTAGTCGCTACAAACTTGTATTTTAAAAATCTATTTTTAGCTTTGGCGGCCATCTTAGATATCACATCAACATGCATTTTTGCTAGGATCAACTAGACTTCCTGGGCAACATTTCTGTAAAGTTTCATGAACATCCATGCAGTAGTTTCAGAGGAGTAGTCGCTACAAATAAAAGTTGACGGACAGACAGACGGACGACGGACGCCGCACCACGGCATAAGCTCTGCTGATCTCTGATCAGTAGAGCTAAAAAGACAATCTACAATTACTGGACCTTAACATGTCATTGTTAATCTTCTCTGTGTGATATAGTTATAAATGTGTAACAAACATTTTTTATGCAGCTGACCCTTAAACGTCTATGGATAACAGACTGTGACGCATGTAAGTGTCCATAAGCATGCTTTACAACTTGAATTCCTAGAGAACTGAAAAACCTGAATGGTATAAACACATATTTTGTAATGCTGCTCTCACACAGTTGCGAATATGGTGGCGAATGGGCTTACAAATGCAATTCGTCACCAATTCGCAATGATCACAAGGTGATCGCCAGACATTCGTAGGTGTTCGTAAGCATTCGCGGTCGTTCATGGGTGTTGCGAATATTAGGAACATGCTCCTAAAATTCGCCAGGAAAGCATGTTCTCATTGCTTTCGCAACATTTTCGTAAGCAATCGCAAGCCATTCTTATTGATGGCAAGGCAACTGTAGTGATTGTTAGACATTTGTAGGGATTTGCTAGCATTCGTCTTGACTTTTCCTTAAGAATACCATACAAATGAGAACAAAAAGTTGCGAATGCTTGCGAATCCATTACGAATAAAGCGAATGGGTTACGATTTTTTTGACATTTTCTTGAGAATGCATTGAGAACGGCTTGCCAACACTTACGAGTACTTGCAAATGCTTGAGAATGACATACAAACATTAAGATTGTCTTGCAAATGCCTTGCTAATTCCTAGCGATTTCAATGCGAATATTGCACATTTGCCCCGGGTGGTGTCGCTAGGGTAGCCAAAATGGTATAAAATACCCCATCTTCCCTTGTCCTATATACCTTTCTAGTTCAACCATGGCCCTGCCTCTGCCGCCACCGCCCCTGGGCATGCTGAAGGATAAAAACTTGACTTTTCAACAAACTTAAAACTTGACTTTCTGAAGAAGTTGACTCGGCGAATAAGTGACGAAGAGAAACATTGACAATGGGTATATGCAATTAGCCAAGCATGCGTTGTGTATTCGTTTCGTTCGTAAGGCGTTCGCAAGCATTCGCAAGATTCTCAACGGCATTCGTAACATTCGCAAGAAATTCGGCAAATTGATTGTTAAGTAATCGTAAGGTTCGTAAGAAATTGGCAAGGACTCGCAAGAATTTCGGAAGCATTCATAAGGCCTCAATTTTTTCAGTATTTCTTTAGGCCAATCTTATCATTTTCGGAGAATTTGCCGCGAATTTCAAATTTTCATATTCGCAAGGATATTCTTCACTGTGTGAGAGAGGCATAATGTTGAAAGGTTACCATTTCACTTGCTAAAATGACGTTTTCGTAAACCAGTCTACTGAATGTAGCATGTATATTAGTGACGCATGTAAGTGTCCATAGGCATGCTTTACAACTTAAATTCCTAGAAAACTGTAAAACCGGAATGGTATAAACACATATTTTGTAATGTTGAAAGGTTACCATTTCACTTGCTAAAATGACGTTTTCGTAAACCAGTCTACTGAATGTAGCATGTATATTAGCGACGAAACATTCACAAGCTTTCCTTCTTTTTTTTTTTTTAAATTTCAATTATTATGGTTTTCATTATAGCTTATGGTAAGGTAGCAACCGTTCCTTTACTTTTTTCACTCTTATAATTACACATGGTAACAGTAAACTGTTTATATGTGTTGTAATACATACTCTAACGCACATGTATCCCTTTAATACATGTGAACAATTGTATTTATGTACTGACGAGTCCTTCTAGCACGTCGTGTTGTAATCAATATGTCAAGGTACTTGAACACAAAGAAGCGAGGTCGCCGACATTTATTTAAAACGCTTGGTAGGAAGAACTGATGGTAAAAGTCGGGAAGAATGTAAGAACAAGAGGCCCAAGAGGGCCTGTGTACGCTCTACTGGCTAACATGGCTCTTATAACATCAATGAAGCGAGAGACTGCCATTTATGTTTTTTTGAAAGTTTTGAGCAAAATACAGATTATCAACTAAATCAAGGGCCATAACTAAAGAATCTGGTAAAGTTTGGTAAAGATCAGATGAAAAATGAAGGCCCTACCGTATTTACGAGGCAGAATATAGCATGTTTAACTAAATCAAGAGCCATAACTCCGCTGTTACTGGTCCGACTGGTTCAACAGAGAGCTAAAAAAAAAAAAAAAAAAAAAAAAAAAAAAAAATGTTTTTTTTAAAAAAGAAATAGAAAATTAAACAAAAAATAAAATAAAATAAAAAAATTATAATACAAAAAAAAAGAAAGTCATAAAATCTGGTAAAGTTTGGCAAAGATCAGATGCAAAATGAAGGCCCTATCGTACTTACGACGAGGCAAATTATAGCATTTTTAACAAAATCAAGGGTCATAACTCCGCTGTTACTGGTCCGATATGAATGGTTTTCGAACTTGTCTGAGCTTTCATTGATATTAACAATCTGATAAAGTTTGGTAAAGATCGGATGAACAATGAAGCCCCTATCGTTTTAACGAAGCAAAATATAGCATTTTTAACTAAATCAAGGGCAATAACTCCGCTGTTAATAGTCCGATCTAGCTGGTTCTCGAACTTGTTCGAGCTTTCATTAATATTAACAATCTGTGCAAGTTTGGTAAAGATCAAATAATAAATCTTGGCGGTTTTCGAACTTGTTTCAGCTTTCATTGATATAAAGACACTGGCAAAGTTAAGTAAAGAGCCGATTAATATTGAAGGCCCTAGAGTGTCCACAAGGCAGAAAATAGCATTTTTTCAGAAAAAACGAGAGGCCCAAGAGGGCCTTTGGACGCTCTACTGGCTAACATGGCTCTTATAACATCAATGAAGCGAGTGACTGCCATTTATGTTTTATTGGAAGTTTCGGGCAAAAAACAGCTTTTTGACTAAATCAAGGGCCACAACTAAAGAATCTGCTAAAGCTTGGTAAAGATCAGATGAAAAATAAAGGCCCTACCGTATTAATGAGGCAAAATATAGCATTTTTAACTTAATCAAGAGCCATAACTCCGCTGTTACTGGTCCGACTGGTCCAACATAGAAAAAAATTAAAAAAAATAAAAATAAAAAAAATTAAAAAAAAAAAATTAAAAAAAAAAAAAAATTGTAAAAAAAAGAAAAGAAAAAAAAAAAAAAAAAAAAGAAAAAAAAGAAAAAAAATATTTAAAAGCCATAAAATCTGCTAAAGTTTGGTTAAGATCAGATACAAAATAATACATGAGAGCTCTGTGCCATGTGGTTCCAGAGAAGAAGATTTTTTTCAGTGTTTGCCTATACAGGCCTAAGTAAAACTGTGACCCCCAGGGGCAAAATGTGACCAATGGGTCACCATTTGAACAAACTTGGTAGAAGACCATAAGCTAATAGCAAATGCAAAATATTAAACCTCTGGCTCTTGCAGTTTCAGAGAAGAAGTTTTTTTAAGTTTTTCCCTATAATGTCTATGTAAAACATGTGACCCTTGGGGCGGGGTCAAATGTGACCAGAGGGTCACCATTTGAACAAACTTGGTAAAGGACCATAAGCTTATAACAAATGCAAAATATTAAACCTTTGATTATTGCAGTTCCAGAGAAGAAGATTTCTTTCAGTTTTTCCCTATACAAGCATTTATGTAAAACTGTGACCCCGGGGCGGGGCAAGATGTGACACCAGGGTCACTATTTGAACAAACTTGGTAAAGGACCATAAGCTTATAATAAATGTCAAATATCAAACCTCTGGCTCTTGTTGTTTCCGAGAAGAAGATTTTTAAAAAAAAGATCCTATATAAGTCTATGTAAAACTGTGACCCTTGGGGCGGGGACAAATTTGACCCCAGGGTCAGCATTTGAACAAACTTAGTAGAGGACCATAAGCTGATGCTACATGTAATACATGAGAGCTCTGTGCCATGTGACCCCAAGGAAAGAAGATTTTTTTTCATTTTTGCCTACAAGCCTATGTAAAACTGTGACCCCCGGGGTGGGGCCAAATGTGACCCCTGGGTCACCATTTGAACAAACTTGGTAGAGAACCACAAGCTTATAGCAAATGCAAAATATTAAACCTCTGTCTCTTGCAGTTTCAGAGAAGAAGATTTTTTAAGTTTTTCCCTATACATGTCTATGTAAAACATGTGACCCTTGGGGCGGGGCCAAATGTGACCCGAGGGTCACCATTTGAACAAACTTGGTAAAGGACCATAAGCTTATAGTAAATGCAAAATATCAAACCTCTGGCTGTTGTAGTTTCCGAGAAGAAGATGAAGAAAAAAATCCTATATAAGTCTATGTAAAATTGTGACCCCCGGGGCTGGGACAAATTTGACCCTAGGGTCAGCATTTGAACAAACTTAGTAGAGGACCATAAGCTGATGCTACATGTAATACATGAGAGCTCTGTGCCATGTGGTTCCAGAGAAGAAGATTTTTTTTCATTTTTGCCTACAAGCCTATGTAAAACTGTGACCCCCGGGGTGGGGCCAAATGTGACCCCTGGGTCACCATTTGAACAAACTTGGTAGAGAACCACAAGCTTATAGCAAATGCAAAATATTAAACCTCTGTCTCTTGCAGTTTCAGAGAAGAAGATTTTTTAAGTTTTTCCCTATACATATCTATGTAAAACATGTGACCCTTGGGGCGGGGCCAAATGTGACCCGAGGGTCACCATTTGAACAAACTTGGTAAAGGACCATAAGCTTATAGTAAATGCAAAATATCAAACCTCTGGCTGTTGTAGTTTCCGAGAAGAAGATGAAGAAAAAAATCCTATATAAGTCTATGTAAAATTGTGACCCCCGGGGCTGGGACAAATTTGACCCTAGGGTCACCATTTGAACAAACTTAGTAGAGGACCATAAGCTGATGCTACATGTAATACATGAGAGCTCTGTGCCTTTTGGTTTCAGAGAAGAAGATTTTTTAAAGTTTTTTCCTATATGTCTATTTGAAAAACATGCAAAACCTCAATATACAAACTTTGGACCCCCGGGCCACGGCCATTTTTGACCCCGGGGACTTTATTTGAACAATCTTGATAGTCTAGGCATTGGCGATCATTTTAAAAGAAAAACTGTTGAAATCTGTCCAGCGGTTCTGGAGAAAAAGATTTTTTAAGGTTTCGACCATATATGGTAATGGCAGCCATCTTGGATGTAGCGCTGACCTAATTTTAACAAATCTAAAAAGCATTCATCTAAGGACCATCCATGTGAAGTTTGGTCAAAATTAGCCAAGCGGTTTCTGAGGAGAAGTCGTTTGAAGAAAGTTAACGGACGGACGACGGACGGACGGATGGACGACGGACAACACACCATCCCATAAGCTCTGCTGGCCAAGGGGCCAGTAGAGCTAACAAGGGCCATACCTCCGGTGTTACTGATCCGATTTAGCTGGTTTTCGAACTTGTTTGAGCTTTTATTGATATTAACAATCTGTGCAAGTTTGGTAAAGATCAAATAATAAATGAAGGTGCTAGAGTGTTCACGAGGAAGAACATGGCATTTTCCAGAAAAAACAAGGGCCATAACTCTAGTGTTACTGACCCCATTCAGCTGATTTTCGATCTTGTCCAAGCTATAATTAGTATTAACAATATGTGCAAGTTTGGTAAAGATCAAATAATAAATGAAGGTGCTAGAGCGTTCACAAGGCAGAAAATAGCAATTTTCAGAAAAAACAAGGGTCATAACTCCGGTGTTACTGATCCGATTTGGCTTGTTTTTGAACTTATCCGAGCTTTCATTGATATTAACAATCTATGCAAGTTTGGTACAGATCAAATAATAAATGAAGGTGCTAGAGTATTCACAAGGCTTAATATGGCATTTTTCAGCAAAACAAAGGCCATAACTCCGGTGAAATTATTCCGATCTGGCTGGTTTTCGAACTTGTCCGAGCTTTCATTGATATTAACAACCTGTTAAAGTTTGGTAAAGATCGGATGAAAAATGAAGGCCCTAGAGTGGTAACAAGACAAAAGTTAACGACGGACGACGGACGGACGGACAACTCGCAAACAGTCGTGGCGTGTTTATGTGACAACATTTATTTTTTTCAATATTGTTTTAACACCCGTGACTTGATATATTATTATGATAACTTCTTGTCTCTCGGCAGCTATTTTACGCTTGCGTAAAACCTTGCTTGTTTCAAGATATAGTGATACAGTACAGTAGGATTGGGACGATAAAAATATGTTTTTCGTGTATTATGGGCCGGTGGTCTACATTACTCATGTACTTAATGGCAAACGTGCTAGTCAAGTTATTATTATCACAGAAAGAATCTTACATCCCAATTAGTACATGTTACAACCCAGTTATTACTTTAGGGTAAATCTTAATCATTATCAATTACTACTTTCGAGTAAGGTAAAGGGACATAATGTAACATATATACGGTATATAGTTACGGGAAAACAATATATATACGGTATATAGTTACGGGAAAACAATATATACGGTATATAGTTACGGGAAAACAATATATACGGTATATAGTTACGGGAAAACAATATATACGGTATATAGTTACGGGAAAACTCCCATGTAGAAAACAACCCAGAGTTATGGACATTAGTTGTCATACGCTTAGTGAAAAACTTGCTTACATAAAAATGTTAATCGTTAAATTCTCAAATATTCCAAGGGACTCTCAAATAGGACTCTGTGATAATCCATTTGTGGCGAACATGTCTTATACTGTATGTAACTGTTGTACATAGAGACGTGCACGTGCCTAACTATTTGTTTTAAAGATTACGGACGCAGCTTTAGATGTACACACGTGACATAACTCGGGGAGTAAGTATACATTTAAGGGAAACAAGTTGTGTATTATGTATTACGAGATTTGGAAAATGTTGTAAGAATTATCAAAAATCTCAATAATAAAACAGTGTTTGAATGTATCCCTACAATTCCTTAAATTGATCGTCTCCGATGTAACTGATGTTGCCATAACTCCGACGATACTGCGGTGTGTTCTTGGGCAAGACACGTTCCCTTAGCCTCGTCCGTCGGATGGGGACGTAAACGTGGCGGTTCCATGTTAGGTCTAGCACGTTAAAGAACCATAGGAATCTATTCGATAATAAGAGTAGGGCACGGTTCCCGGCTTCCTATGTATCCTTCACCTCTCTCTGGGGCGGCTCTAAATAACATATACTGTGTTGATGAGACGTTAAACAACATTCAACTCCGCCGATACTGGTCCGATCTAGCTGGTTTTCGAACTTGTCCAAGCTTTCATTGATAGTAACAATCTGGTAAAGTTTGGTAAAGATCGAGTGAAAGACGAAGACTCCGATCTGGCTGGTTTTCGAACTTATCCGAGCTTTCATTGATAGTAACAATCTGGTAAAGTTAAGTAAAGATGAGGTGAAGATGAAGGCCCTATCGTCTTAACGAGGCAAAATAAAGCATTTTTAACTCGATCAAGGGACATAACTCCGCCGATACTGCGGTGTGTTCTTGGGCAAGACACGTTCCCTTAGCCTCGTCCGTCGGATGGGGACGTTAACCGGGCGGTCCCATGTATCGGTCTATCCTCTGAGAATGTTAAAGAACCATAGGAATCTATTCGATAATAAGAGTAGGGCACGGTTCCCGGCTTCCTATGTATCCTTCCCCTCTCTCTGGGGCGGCTCTAAATATAAACCTATACTGTGTTGATGAGCCGTTAAACAACATTGAACTCCGCCGATACTGGTCCGATCTAGCTGGTTTTTGAACTTGTCCAAGCTTTCATTGATAGTAACAAGCTGGTAAAGTTTGGTAAAGATCGAGTGAAAGACGATGACCCTAACGTCTTAACCAGGCAAAATTTAGCATTTAAACTAAATCAAGGGCCATAACTCCGCCGATACTGGTCCGATCTGGCTGGTTTTCGAACATGTCGAGCTTTTATTGATATTAACAACCTGTTAAAGTTATTGATATTAACAACCTGTTAAAGTTTGGTAAAAATTGGATAACAAGAGGCCCTTGAGGGCCTGTGGACACTCTGCTGGCATGTTATATGGCTTTTATAACATCAATGAAGCAATAATTGCTAGTTACGTGTTTTTTTTTGAAAATTACGGGCAAAAATCAGCTTTTTAACTAAATCAAGGGCCATAACTAAAGAATCTTGTAAAGATCAGATGAAAAATGATTAACGAGGCAAAATATAGCATTTTTTTTACTAAATCAAGAGCCATAACTACGAATAAATAATTGATTGGTCACTTCCTGTACAAAAAAAATAATATATTTTTTAATATACATGTTTATGTTGTTGTTTTTAATAACTCCTCTGTTACTGACCAGTCGGACCAGTAACAGAGGAGTTATTAAAAAAAAAACATAAATTAAAAACAATTTTTTTTTTGTACAGGACGTGACCTATCAAATACCATGACCAGGTATGTAAATAACATATGTATGCACTTCTCCATTGATTATGAACATTGATTTTGTTTTAAAAACAACTTTTGACAGGATTATTTGAGATTTTATTTGATAGACCAAGCTAGCTAAGGATATCACGGTAACATATTGCAAGCTTTATTCTAAAATTAGATTTGTACTGTGATTTCTGCTGGATTCACGTTGAATTGCTCTATTAAAACTGCTTTATTTATGCAATTTAGTTATGTTTTTTGTTTGTATGATCTTTTACGTCGTTTTCCACGTTTTTTTGTTTTTAACTAGGGTAATAAGACGTTTGTTTGTTTGTATGTATGGTGTGAACACATGTAAGGTTATATATGACGATCGATTTTTTTTTTAATCTACTGCGTTTCATGTAAAAATATGCAGAAGTGTTGGAGATATCCAACTTCGAATCTTTCTTTTGTTCCAGAGAACATAATCCTTAAAGACACATTTCCCAACGCTACTTGGTCAGTGAAAAAGCATGTGAAGCTTGAATATTTACAGCCAGCACGCTTCATGGCTGATCAACTCAGGTATATAAATTGAGGCCCACTCTTAGTTTTTTTATTTGTATAGCAGGTAAGAATAGCTTAACAATACTTTGCAATTTACTTTAATGAAAAAATATATGTTTATAATTTAGCTTTTGAATACAAAACTTAGCTGGTATTTCTTAATTGTTTTTAGACCAAAAATCAGAGCACAGCACAATAAATATACAACATTCTTAAATTTAATGTGTACTGGTCACAAATGCTTTATTGGGTGGGCCTCATAATCTGAAGAAAAATTGAATATCACACTTGCTCATGAAATTGTATGTCCAACAGTGATTTACAGTAACCTATAGAAATTCTCTCCCCTCCCCCCAAATAAAATAGGCTCACAATTTCTTTAAACGTAGACTCGTTAATGTGTTCATGGTCATATTTAGTCCGCAACTGATAAATGGGATAAACTCTTGCAAGCTAGTAGTATTCAGGTTTACGGCAGTTGTCTCCCTTTTATCCGGTCCTATTTATTCGAAACTGTACGGATAGTCTGGGACCTGTAGCGGATGGAGCACCACCTTCGCGGATGTAGGCCACCTCGACCAGACCACTTCACCGCCACAGCGACACAGCACTACACATCTACAAGAGAAACGACTACACTACACAGCAGCACCAGATCAACCTACACACTCATCTAGAAAAGACCAGACTCTATTGTGCCCATCGCGGCAGGGAAACTTGTCGTGTTAGTTGGCGGACGGTCTATAAACCTTAGAACGACACACACACACACACACACACTAAGTCTGGGCACCTAATTTTGTTCTGTCACTGGTCAATGTGATACAACGATTCGTGTTTGGTCCACAATGTAAGTCTCGTATGTTCAACCTGAATGTCATGCGCTTTTTCTTTTTTCTATCTTTTCTCAAGGCAATTCTTTAATCAATACAAGGTTGCTTGTTCTAAATAAAGTGTGTTGAAGTAGTCTTCCCAATCAGCGATTCTATTTTACAGATTATGTACAATCAAAACTACATTATGTTTATTTCATATCCTGTCTATTATACTCGAGCTGAACTATGTCTAAATGCGCCTGAAACCTAATTTAAACGTTGAATCATGTGTTCAGTGGGATGGGTCAAGGTCACAAGTGTTCGTGTTTGGCCCAGAACTCCTAAATGGAATGAAACAGTGCATTTTTTCAAAAAGGTTCGTATATTTTCAAGGTCAATGTTATGCAAATGGCATGTCCAAAACAAATCTGTCTTAAACTATAGGTGTTTTTTTAGACAGGGGAGAAAAACCAAACATAGACAGTGTAGGCAGGGGACCACATTAAGGACAATGTTGCTCGTTTCAAAGGAAGCGTGTTTAACACAACAGTAACATAAAACGAAAATCTAGTCTTCTCAGTGATATAGTTTTGCAGATCACAATCAAAACGGTATTTGGTTTATTTCATATCCAATTGATAAGACTTAACTCAACTTCCTGTCTCAATGTACACTTTTTGATAACGAACGCCAAAGGTTCTGTCTATACTGCATGGACTATTAACCAAACTGCATTAGTGGATTACAGTTACCGACCAGACATTTTAGTCGCCATGACCTATACTTTTCTGTGAAATATGGGTCACGTCTTCTTTAGGGTACATGTTCTGGTAATGTCCAAGTTAAGGTGCAAGTTCTGTCTATACCGACTTTAAAGCGTTGGCTACTAACCACCCAGCATTAGCATATTCTACTGTCAACCCGACTTGGTGAGGACATTTTAGTCGCCATGACATACATGCTAACCTGTAGTGTCCGCAGGTTCATTTAAAAGTCGTATGTAAACAAACCTTAAAGGGGCAACATTCCCTACCCTGATAGGGAGAAATTGGAGGTATGTCTTATCAATTACACCAGCTATGTCGCCTGTCAGTTATAGTGAATGACTCATATAAACAAATCATTCTTCTGGCAGAGGACGGGAAACTGTTGTTAGATATCAACGAGGGGTAAAGTTTTTTAATCCAACGACTCCAACTACATAATTTCTGTTTATTTTATTGGAACTGACAGTATTATTCATGTTTTACCATGTATATTTTTTATTGTATTGTCATCTATATACTATCCACTGCAATGTGTATAACATAAAACAGAATTGCTATGACCTATGATGCAGCAAATATTTCAAAAGTTATCAATGGTGGTAGGAATTCATTTTCAAAAATGAACATAATTGTACACATTATTGTTAGGAATGGCTGAACATGATGGAGATAATAAGATATGGAATTACATCTTATATAGGCCTAGTTATGATTAAGGAACATATACATCTCTGAGCCTAAGGAGGGAATATTCAATGTTCATAGGTGGTGTATAGAAGTGCATTGTGATGCTACCGATTCTGGTGTGTTTCTGATGTGAAAACGATAAAGACGAATTGTTATATGGAACACATGAATAGTCACAGATTCAAACATCCCATCCCAGAGTATTTCTATGGAGGTTTACACACAAAACTACTGCCAATCTCCATGCCATAATGTGTG
Organism: Cyrtodaria siliqua; assembly: GCA_037043455.1. Classification (NCBI taxonomy): domain Eukaryota; kingdom Metazoa; phylum Mollusca; class Bivalvia; order Adapedonta; family Hiatellidae; genus Cyrtodaria; species Cyrtodaria siliqua. The sequence goes on from JAWPHD010011387.1 coordinate 33,626, forward strand.
TCGTCTGCTGTAAACATTTGTGTACATTTTTCAGTTCATAAACCCGAAGACTCCTCCCCTATATTTTCAAATATTTGTCAGTTGGGTTTTTTTTTTTTTTTGAAACTAGGAATAAGAGATACTTTTTCACAATTTCTTTTTAATTAATACAATTGTTTAATATCAGACTACCTCTGTGCCAAATACTGAGTTTTTTTTAAGAGGTGGAATTTTCAATATTTTAAAAAAGGTGTCCGTGATTTAAATATGTACAAATTTAAATGAAAAACCTGCCCCCAGCTCCATCTAGTGGCTTTTATACGGCAGTTTGCCTTTAATAGGTATAACTTGAGAATTGTACAGTTTTTAGAACGCTACTGTATGGTACAATTGGACCTAACTTTTGCAAGTTAATGGTATATTTGTTTACGGCAGTTGTCTCCCTTCTATCCGATCGGAACCAAATGAAACGTTTCGAGTCCAGTCCAGACAGGGGATATGTTGCTTCTTCTCCCTTCTATCCGGTCCAAAACCAGTTAAGCCGTATATCCGGTCCAAAACCATTTAAGGTAACGGGGTGAAACGCTGCGTCAGGAACCTAATTTAAACGTTGAATCACGTATTCATGTCAGGGGTCAAGGTCATACAAGTGTTCGTGTCTGAACCACAGCTCTTATGGGATGAAACTTTATGCATGTAACTTCTTTTTTTAAATGGTCTCCTAGGTCATAGGTCAATGTCATGCAATTGTTATGTAAAACAACAAAACAATTATTGTCCGAAAATGTATAGCAACGAATCATCACAACCAAAATCGCATACCATGACTTGTATGTCCAGTGCAGACATTAGTCAGAGGACCACATTTAGGACACTTTTGCTCGTTATATTTTGCTCATTGTAAAGAAAACAAGTGTTGAACGTCAAGTTAAATACTTGCAGGTTGTTCCAAGGATCACCAGTGTTGCCCGACATGTGCTTTTTTTTTTTAGCAAATGCATTGTAACTACAATGGCACCGTGTGGTTCCTGGGCAAGAACAGAGCCACTAGGAATAAAATACCTCCGAATTCATCTTCACTAAAAGGTCGTCATCATCAACCCTGTATTGTTTCGGATGCTACTTGGGTGATGAAAGAAAACTATTGTCGTTGCTCCCGCGAAAACAAACAGTATTTACAACAGAATGTGCAGCAACTCTGCAGGTTAAAATGTGCTGGACCCATGCTGCATACTTCATCTCGATGAAAATGGAGGGTTGGCCTGGAATGTTCATTCCTGTTGGCGCCAAACAACCTTTTTTGTCTTGGTTCGCCATAACAACATTCTTTGTAGTTATTGTGTTGCATAATATTATGTTAAAGGAGCATAACTACCGAAAAATAAATGTAGGAACATATTTCAATAGTAAATCGGTAGAACTGTATCCTCAGCTCATCGTATGGTCGTATATCACTCAGCAGCATTTAATTTTCGGTCACCGTTACATTGTCTTCTATCATTTGTGTTCCAATCCAGGTCCATTAATATATAATTATAAATATACAATTACAAATGTCAATAACTCATAATTTGAATTAAGACATAGGCATGGTTATTGGTCATGCACTTCCTCTCATTGCCCTCGACCATTGTGTCGGACAATAATTATAAAATTACAAAGGACAATACCTTTAATTTGAATAGAGTTATGGTTCTTGTGCTCTGCACTTCCTATCATTTCTCTATATCGTGTAAAGTTTCACTGGCCCATGTCTATTAGCAGTTTTGGAGTTATAATTATACCTATAACATTATAAAGGGCAATAACGTTTGGTTCCTGTGCTCTGCTCTTCCATTGCCCTCTACGATTGTATGAAGTTTCATTGCAGTCCCATTAATAGTTTTTGAATTCTGCTCCGGACGAATTCTGCTCCGGACAAAGATTATAAGTATGAAGGGCAATCACTCGAATTTGAATGGAGATATAATTATGTGTTTTAAGCTCTGCACGTTCTCTCATTGCCCTCTATCTTTGTGTGCAATTTCACTGTAGTTAAATTAGTGAAGTTTTTGAGTTGCGTTCCAAACGCACACGAATTGCAGGCATTTTCTTTCATTGCTCTCTATGATTGTGTGGTTTAATTGCAGTCTTATTAGTAGTTGTTTAGTTATGCTCCGGACAAGAATTATAAGTATAAACTTCCTTTAATTTTGAATGAAGATAGTAATGGGTTTTGTGCTCTGCACTTTCTCTCATTGCCCTCTATCGTTGTGTGAATTTCCATTGCAGTCCCATTATTTCTCTTTTTAATAAAGAAAGTTCAGGTTCGTTACTCTGCAAATTCTTTCATTCGTTCCGCAAGTTGTTTTTAAGGCATGCTCCAGACAAGATATATACCGACGGACGGGCATACAGACAAAGCGGCAACTAGAGTTCTCCCTTCGGACCATAAACATCTTTATCGGAGTTATTTGACAGGTACAAAACCAAGAGCATGCTTTGCCTTGCCCCCCCCCACCCCCCCAAAAAATAAAAAGTTTAGCGCTCAAAAAATACTTTTTTCCCTATGTAATGTTGTAGTTCTGGTGTAACTTAGCGTGGATGCTTTTGTTTTTTTGCCTGTGAAACAGTTTGCCACCCACCCCCCCCCAACTACCCCACCCCATTTTTGATTGTCAAATATCTTTTTGAAGTTTGCCCCCTCCCCCCACCCCCAATACCCAATAATTGAAACGTTCCTACGCCTATTTAATATTATCAACAACTATTTCAGTATGCCACTCTTTCAAAATTATAAACTTAAGGAGGTTATAATTGTCAGAGGCGTAATTAAGATATAGGAAATGGTTTGTCTGCAATATTTGACCAACATGTTCCCTCTGATGGGCTAGCGCTAAAACTGAATCTCTTCTCGTCAAACATGTATTTCAATTGCACTAGTTAACTCGTGTAAATGAACAAAATGTTCTTAACGAGAATATGTTAAGACCATGTTGTATTGTTCATCAAATCGTTAGAATTCAGAATTATTAGTGCGTCAACGACTGGATCAAAAATTTAAAAATGCAAAATATACCCGTCAAGTTGAATAGACATAAACAATACTTGTGAATGATTAATCTTTTAAATGGTGTGACAATTAGACCTAAATCCTCATGAGTTTGTGTACGTTGAGGGAAAGTTCATAACATGACATAAAACAACGACCATTTCAATAAAATAAGTAGTACAAATGATTCAAGAAGTATGGTTAGCGTTTAAATGTTCAACTATAAAACGTTCTTTTAATTCAATCAGACGCAGCATTAGGTTCTATAAAACGATGACCAGCTAACAGTCTGACTACAGGTATTTAAGTGTACAGTAAAGACATGTACAGCAAATGAAATAGCAAGACAGGTGGTTTTTCAGTTTTTAAGTTAAACAGCAAGACAGGTGTTTTTTTCAGTTTTTAAGTTAAACGAAGGAATTTCATTACCTCAGCGGTTAGTGAATTTTATCTTTTAGTACAGGTTGTATAGTTCATTTATTAGAATTGTAAGGTAATAAGTTCAATGGAGCAATAGCCACCGTTGAACTTATTTCTTTCCAATTCTAATAAGTGAACTATAGCAGACTTTCGGTCAACTCGCCCATCTCTGTCGGCTTTCTTATATATGCACGTGAGCAGTAGTTACACACGTTCATAGCAAACGTCTTGTCAGCTGTGATGGCTGATACCGCAACACATGCTAAGGTACAGGTTTTACCGATGAAGTACGGAAAATCTGGGTTCCGGGAAGAGGCTATTGGTACTTTGCGGAACGGAACGCAACGGAACCAAGACGGAGGCACCAGAAGGGGTTTATTAATATAATGATATACAATTGTTATGCAAATCTGCGTAGAGTACACGTAACTTTAGACTTAATGGGTAAATATAAGTGTTATTACATCATTGTATGAAGAAAACAATACATCATCAATTCAAATGTGGTAATGTATTTATGGTTCCGTTAAATACCATGAACGGAACGAAACAGAACAAGATTAAAACTGGATTTATTTTACTGATCGACAACAGTACTTCCTGTACAAGACATCAATGGAAATGTTTCTGCTTTCAAGGGTATGTGTTCAGTATATGTGTAAACATGACTAGATATGCTTACTTTCGCGTTCATTCGCATTGATTCTCCCGAATATCAGAATATCTATTGATATGCATACGTATGATTTAATGGGTATATGTACGTGTTATTACATCATTGCACGAAGGAAAAAAGACATCAATTCAAATGAGGTAATGTATATATGGTTCCGTTCCGTTCAATACCAATACCCAAAGATGAACAAAAATCACAACTGCTGATGCAAGCCAATACAATGAAATAACACCTATTATTGAACATTCTACTTGTTACTATTTTATAGAGTATGACAAAAAATTGATGCCCAATTTATAAATAATTGGTATGTATGCCTAAAGAATTGGGAAGTGATTGTTTTATATATTGTGTAGACGCAGGAAATGGAAAAACATACAATAAAATAATTCTCATAAAACCTCATATTTACTAATTTGGCCTATTTGGACACCTGCATAACTTTGACCAATCATGGAGCGTCCCGCGGTATTTGAAAGGAAAAAGAAACGCATACCGAGTACTCCCGCTATATGTTGTATGTTTAATTTGAATGGTACAGGGCGACATTAGGCCCCTTATCGACAGAATGCGCATTTGGCTCAAGCAGGTGAGCAAACTTAGGCTTTAAACGTTGCAATCTCTTAACATTAAACACAATACTGAAAAGTCTTCGACTTTTTTGAGCGAAACTTAACATTTATGAAGTATACTTTAAAATGTCAACTACATGACAGAGTTGTCCTTTCTGTAATTAGTTGTAGCCCCTTTTTGTACAAAACACATTGAGATATATCTGGAATATTACCTGAAATTGTTTAGAATAGGTAATTTTTTTATTATGTGTTTCTTTTTTCCTTTCAGTATACTTGAATCAGTGCTATTCGGTAACAGCTGTATCATATCTAGAAGTACGGATCGTGCCTCTTTATGCAGCTATGAATCATGGCTCTTATGGTAGTATGTAGCCATGGTACATGTGTAGGTACATACTATCATAGCAGCCACGATTCTCACAGCTTATATTAAAAACATCGCACAAACGCAATGGCACCGTAGGTATGCATTGTAGTACAAACTGTATCAAATGATCCTTGCCTAGCAGACATTTTTCATCGAAATATACTCTCCAAACTCCATTTGTTTCATCATTTGTTGGTTACAACTTGCAGCTGTGACATCCCCTGTGACTTCATTAACAACGGAACATGTAGATCACGCAACTGGAACCTCTAAGTTGATTCCGTATCTAAAATACTCATTACAGCTCCATTTTCGCATTACTTAAATAAAATTGGTGTTTCTTTAAAATTACATTTACAAGTTGCTTCACATGACATGAATGCATGTAGTGCATAAAATACACGTCTGCTGACTGATATGCGTCATCCTCCCACTTGCATACGTGTTTGACTTTTTTTATGTGTGGACTTATCGAGTAGTTAAACTGATACACTGTTTTTCCCAGTGTAAATATGCGATAAATTGTTTCATAAAGTGAAGAACGATTATTTGTTAATCCAAAAAACATTTTGATAAGAAATACATTAAATCAAGGTTACTATTCATTGTTAGAACGGCAAAAAATAGGCGTCATACGGCCAGGTCATATGCGCATATATATATATATTGTGAACTATATAGCATATGTTTATTAATGTAAATATTTCTAAATTTGTCATGTGATATTCAGTTGGTGTAATTTTATTGATTAGGTAAGAGCGTTTAATTAGTTTTGTTGTGGTTTATTTGAGATATGTTTTAAGTGAGTATGGTGTGCGGTCTAAAATTGTCCACACGCTTTTTAGTCTAAATCAACTGCGAAGCTTGCTTGTTTTCAAGACAAACGTCTAGACAAGTCCTCCAGAACAGTTTGATTTTTTTGCCAATACACTGGTGTGGTAAGGTTTCTGATTGGCTGAGACAGGAACACCTGCTATCCAAGATATACAAAAGCCAATAAATTGATATATAAACAAAGAGGGAAACGCGGATGGTAAGAAATACTTTAATAAAAAAAAAATTACGGCCCCGTGGATCCAGTTTCAAATTTGTTTCTGCACAACTTGTCATGACGTTTGTATTTACAATCAAGCGTCGAGGATGATCGAGACTACATGGTTTTGGTCAAACGGACGTCACGGGGTGCATCTATTTAAAGGGATACACGGCAATCTTGATTGTTTAAAAACTCACGGCATCCCGTTAGTTTTCCTCTTAATTTGCATTTGTTCAATCATTAATATTAATTGTTAGAATAGTTCAAAGCAAATTATTTTTGCATATTACTAACTTTTTATAATATTGCACCAGTAAATATTTAAACAAGAGGTCAATGACCTTGAAGCTCTACTGATTGATTTTGATTTCAGGAAGTAGTCGCTACAGACTTGTTTTTTGAAAATCTATTTTTAACCGTGGCGGCCATCTTGAATTTCCGGCCGACCTGAAATTTTGCTAAGATCAATAAGACATTAAGAGCAACATTCCTGTGAAGTTTCATGAAAGTCCGTCAAGTAGTTTCAGAGAAGTAGTCGCTACATGTTTTCATTATATAACTCTATGTAAACAAAAATGGCCGCTGGCAGCCATGTTTAACGTCAAATCAAAACGATTTTCGACAAGGACCAACATCATGTCATACTGATCATTTTAGAAAAAGTCCCATATCAATATATCTCTTATTGTTTTGAAGAAGTAGTCGCTACAAACTTATTTATTTTAAATCTATTTTTAGCTGTGGTGGCCATCTTGAATTTCCGGCCGACCTGAAATTTTTCTAGGATCAACTAGACATCAAGAGCAACATTCCTGTGAAGTTTCATGAACATCCGTCAAGTAGTTTCACAGGAGTAGTCGCTACAAGTTTTTACTATATAACTCTATGTAACCAAAGATGGCCACTGGCAGCCATGTTTAACGTCGAATCAAAATAATTTTCCACAAGGATCTTCATCATGTCATGCTGATCATTTTAGAAAAAGTCCCATATCAATATCACTTATAGTTTTCAAGAAGTAGTCTCTACAAACTTATTTTTTACAAATCTATTTTTAGCTGTGACGGCCATCTTGAATTTCGGCCGACCTGAAATTTTTCTAGAATCAATTAGACATCAAGAGCAACATTCCTGTGAGGTTTAATGACAATCCGCCAAGTAGTTTCAGAGGAGTAGTCGCTACAAGTTTTTACTATATAACTCTATGTAACCAAAGATGGCCACTGGCAGCCATGTTTAACGTCGAATCAAAATTATTTTCCACAAGGATCTACATCATGTCATGCTGATCATTTTAGAAAAAGTCCCATATCAATATCACTTATAGTTTTCAAGAAGTAGTCGCTACAAACTTATTTTTTAAAAATCTATTTTTAGCTGTGACGGCCATTTTGAATTTCCGGCCGACCTGAAATTTTTCTAGGATCAATTAGACATCAAGAGCAACATTCCTGTAAAGTTTCATGACAATCCGTCAAGTAGTTTCAGAGGAGTAGTCGCTACAAGTTTTTACTATATAACTCTATGTAAACAAAGATGGCCGCTGGCAGCCACGTTTAACGTCGAATCAAAACGATTTTTGATAAGGACCAACATCATGTCATGCTGACAATTTTAGAAAAAGTCTCATATCAATATCACTTATAGTTTTCAAGAAGTAGTCGCTACAAACTTGAATTTAAAAAATCTATTTTTAGCTTTGGTGGCCATCTTGGATTTCACATCAACATGAATTTTTGCTAGGATCAACTAGACTTCATGGGCAACATTTCTGTAAAGTTTTATGAATATCCATCCAGTAGTTTCAGAGAAGTAGTCGCTACAAATAAAAGTTAACGGACAGACGGACGGACAGACGGACAGACGGACGGACGACGGACGCCGCACCACGGCATAAGCTCTGCTGATCTCTGATCAGTAGAGCTAAAAATTGGTAAAATATGGAAAGAAAGTTGAAATTTCAATTTTTTATTTAATTATATGCAAGCAGTTTTAAAGTCAAAATGACGCAGGATAAGTAAATTGAGGAGCAAATTTAAATGTTTGAATAAAACTCAATATTGCCATGAGTCCCTTTAACGTCCGTAGGTACACGTCAAATAAATGAGACTAGAAAGCATTTTCAAAACTAGAGCAGCCTAGCGGGACACATACGCCAGTCGTATAACATTCCTGGTCCGTATAAGGCATTATTGGAATTCATGGAGAAAAAGTAAGTTCGAGGGTAAATCTTGTTCAAGCACTTGGGGCCATGATTAAATTAGATGTTTTTTGTTAGTAAAGAATGGTAGATCTACCTAGTTCCAGATTAAGGACCGATGACAGAATGTATAGATATAACTGTACAAACAACAGCATGACATGCAGTTGTTCAGATTATTAAATTCAGGGGCGTAACGAAGGGTTTCATATTGGGGCGTCCATAATTTTGTTTACAACAACAACAACCACCACCACCATACAATACAACAACTATTGTAGCAGGGTCGGTGACATTTCCTTTGATGAATGCAGAGCATTAAATCGTTTAATTCAGGTTAACTAAAGGGGCGTGGCTTTACCGTACTACAACTACCGGATATTGGAATTTAGAGTACGGTCACGATGACGTCACATTGTTACTCGGTACACCATGCTACAAAAAAGATAGAGTCTGTCTCAGCTCGTTGGTTATTCAAACACCTCGATGGGCTACGCCCATCTCGGTGTTTAAATAAGCCAACTCGCTGAGACCAGACTCTATCTATTACTTGTTCCATAGTAATACATACTAGTAATACATACTATATAACGTATGTACGTATTAACTGTCCAACATCCACTAATTAAATTTGCCAAATACTAGTTTCCGTTTTGAAGCCGCATTAACAAATGTCTGTGCTACGTCGATTAAGCTTAACTTGTCAATATAACGTCGATTAAGCTTAACTTGTCAATATAATACTTATGTCCATTTTTAACACCATCAGGCTGTTCAAATCGATGCGGTTATGTATAACTAATAAATTATAAGCTTTAACTCAGTCTCATGGGTAATACCGTATTACTGAGTTCGACTGCAGTGTGTGAAACATTATTTCGGCAGATAGATTAGAATCTACCAACTTTAATAGAATCTGTCTACAAAACTGTTGATTTGGATAACAAGAGTTGCGTGCAACATAGTGTCTCGCCTAAAGTGATGTGTCCACCAAACATGTTTCAAATGACCTTCCTCTTGATAAAATCGAGGGTTTATGCAATATCAAGTATCTTTGTCTGCATTCAAAAGGGTAGCGTTCATAGTTTTCCATAAAAGGAGCTAAATGCAAATATTGATGAATGAACAGACATTTCCATTCCATAGATCAGATTCGGTCAAAAAAATATCAGCTTGTTACTTCATTATGCTAAATATAGGCTTTACTTTACTTTACCTTACCATGACCCTTTATAAAGTTAATTTCATATTGAACATGTTTTGCCTGCAAAAATATCCACTATTATAATTTCGAAGTATACTGAAAGGAAAAAGAAACGCAGGGTGCGTATTTCCGCTGTATATTGCATATACTGCACACTTAATTCCATATATATTCCAAGGATCCCAAGATGTTTTGTAAAAAAAAAAAAGTGCAGTTAGAGAAAGGACACAACTGTGATGTTGTAGACGTTTTAATCACAGTACACGTTGTAACAAGAAATTCATAAATGCTGAAGTTCCTCTTTGAAAAATTGAGCCAGTTCAGTACTGTATTTAATGTCAAGTGATTGCAACATTTAAAGGCTAAGTTTGCTCACCTGCTTGAGCCAAATGCGCATTCTGACGATAATGAAACTTTAAAGGGGTAACCATTTGTGTGTTCAGTGCTGTTTAATTGAATTGAATTGGGGTTTTAAGGCGCACCAACACATTACAGGTTATATGGCGCCTAACAGGCATGAACATGCCAGGCTCATCTTCCATGTACATCGAGATAAAATATGGAAAATGGGCCTAGAACCTTCTCACCCTGAACTGCAGAGTTGCTGCAAATTCTATCGTAAAAACTCCATTTACGCTGGAGCCACGTTTATTGTTTTTCTGCCACTGCTCTTAGTGATGTGAGCGAGATGGCACCTGAAACAATGCAGGGGTCATGATGAAGACCTTTAATGAGCATGAACAAAAAATGACAAAATGAATATGAATGGGGGAGGGGGGTCCTACCCCTCTGCATGTGACGGTGTGTTTGCAGTGGTTGTATTCTACCCCGGCAACCACACGAGCTCGACAAAATAATGAAGATATAAAAAATAAACGAACGAACTCTGACACATGTACACGCGGAGGACATTGTGACTCGACAAAAAATATTCGGACAATGTGTTTAAGTAAGTTGTCCAGCAGAAACTTTGAAATAAAAGGTCACAGTGACGTTAAAGGTTGACATTGAAATAAATAAAAATGAATATGAAGGAGGGGGGGGGGGGGGGGGGGGGGGGGGGGGGTGGGGAGGGTCCTACCCCTCTGCATGTGACGGTGTGTATGCAGTGGTTGTATTCTACCCCGGCAATCACACGGGGCAGTGCTGTTTAAACCTTCTTTCTAAAAGGACAGGCCTAATGTCGCCCTGTACCATTCGATTAGCAGTAGCATATTAAACATACAATATATAGCGGAAATACGCACCCTGCGTTTCTTTTTCCTTTCAGTATACCATGTTACACAGAGGCTGTTGTTTTTTGCTCTCACAAATTGACATTTTAATCTAAGCATATGTCCCATTTTATCATGAACATGTCATCATAAATTAATGCTGGTATCTGCTTGTGACGCAATAAAATAGCTTTAAAGGCCAGGTGTACAAAAACTCCAACATGGCATTTTTTCAAATCATTATCCTATCAAAGAGGTTTAATCACAAATTTCTAAATCATATTTAGCATTTTTAAAGCATTTGTAAACTCAAAATTCGGCATCCCAATTGTATAATGTATTTTTTTCTATACAAAACATTTTTGAACTGAATCAAATGTTCTTTAACGGCTCATCAACACATTATAGATTATTTACAGCCACCCCAGAGAGAGGGGAAGGAACCAGCCTTACTCTTACTATCAAATAGATTCCAAAGGTTCTTTTATAATGTTCTTGGAGGATAGACTCCATGGGATCCAATACATGGGACCGCATGTATAAGAACATAATTAGTTTGTGATTGTTTTATAAGCACAAAGTAACAGTGTCCCTTTAAATATATTTTATTAGCAAACTTTGTTGTTCTGTAATGTTTGTCAACATTAAACATTTTAAGTGCTAAATCTTTATTGTCATTGTCACTGAATCATTATTGTCATTAAAAAAAATAATTGTTTTTATAATTTATTTTTTCTGCAATTAAGTGAGGAAGTGTCGGATGGCGGGAGGGGTACAGTACTGGTTCTACCCAGGAAAAGTGGGTGGTCTGCCTCCATCACAAAAAAATCGAAAATCATATATAACCTTACATGTGCTGAAAATGACGTAAAACACCATACAAACACATTTTCTGCAATTAATTGTTGGTTTAAACATATTTATTTCCAGAATCTTTACCCAATTTTGGATATCGAGGAGTCAGTGCAAAACTATTGTAACTACACATGAATAAAGAAGGAGATACAATAGTTCTGCACTGAACCCTCGATATATAGCAATGAAAAAGGCCAGGTGTTAAAATTTTTAATCTGCACAGCTGATCAGTGGCTGTCAAGATGGTTCTGTAAAACTGCTTCAATAACTGTATACTTGCTTCAATTACCAGCTTGTCAGCTTTCATTGTTTTTTAATATAAGCATACCCGAAAATGTCAGTGCATATTATAATTAATGTAATGTTCTCTGCTACTCTGGGTGAGTTCAGTGGTTGGAAGTTACTAAAATAACAAAAAGTATGTCCAGTGAGTTTATAAATGAAATCTGTAACACTGCACCTCACAGTAATAAAATTTGAAGATGGTATACATATTGTGAAATTTGGAGACAGTACATGTATTTAAGAGACCACTGACCTTGACACAGGGTCAGTTTGAGGCTGAAAGTTATTGGAATAAGAACCAGTGATGTTATATATGAAATTTGAACACTCTGCTCCAAAGAACAAAAAAGTTGTAATAATTTAACGCACTTCACACGTTTTTTGGTTACGGTAAATGTATTTATGACCTCGACTCCGACCCATGCTGAAAGTTGTTGGTATAAACGACAATGACAAGGAGATTATACTTGAAATTTGAAAACTCTGCTCCAAAGAACAAAAAGTTATAAGAATTTAACGCACTTTTAACACATTTTTTTTGGAGACGGTACATGTATTTAAGAGGCAACTGACCTTGACATAGGGTCAGTTGGAGGCTGAACTGTAATAAGAGGAACAATAACCTGTGATGTTATATATGAAATTTGAACACTCTACTCCAAAGGACTACAAAGTTATTACTTTTAACGCAAAATTTAACCAAAACCTTAACAAAATCTTAACGCTAACATATTGCATTGTAACTTTCTTGTCCTTGGGAGTAGAATGTTCAAATTTCATATACATGTATTATCTCCTGGTCATCGCCCTTCTTAATGCCAATAACTTCCAGCCCTCCAACTGACCCTGGGTCGGAGTCAAGATCACTTACATACATATACTGTCAATATTTGCATTAAAATTGGGTGACGGTACATGTATTTAAGTGACCTTGACTCGGACCCACGGCCAGTTGGAGGGCTGGAAGTTATTGGCATTATTGGCACAAAGACCAGGAGGTTATATCCGAAATTTGAAAATTCTACTCCCAATGACAAAAAAGTTATAGCACAATATGTTGACGCCGTCGAGCCCGCCAACATTAGCGGCACCTATGTCTCGGCGAGTCAAAATGACACCAAAATGACGCTTTGTGTTCGATTTTCATATTTTTTATATTGGGGCATCCATGGTCCGGCTGGTCGTGAAGGCGTTACGCCCCTGTAAATGCCGTATCAAATGACATGGCCCGCATAACATGACTTTACCTGATGTAACTTGCAAAATAAAAATCATGTATTTTATTATTTGTGTTTTGGTTTTGTGTAAATCATTAACAAACTATCAACGACAGTTTGTATTTAGTAACTGTATAGGAAAAATGTCTACTCGATTATTTTCTTCTTCATACTAGTAAAACGAATTATGTATAGTATATACTTTAGATTGCATTGAATACAATGTTTATTCATTTAATTGGGCATCAATTTCGATTCCAGTGAGCAGGAACAAGCCTAGATACCAGAGTGCGAGTCAGCTTTCAAAAGTATTACAATGAACAGGTAGCCTTGTAAGCTTTCTAACGGATACAACTAGAAAAACAATCATTTACATCATTTGAGTTATAGGCCATTTAGATATTTTGTGAAATAATGGTATTTTTGTTTACAGTTTCACTGTAACTAAGACAATGTTACAGAGGTAGTTTTGTAAAAAGTTATAACTTGTTTTAGTAATTTAAAAAAAAGGCATCAAGTATTTGGGCCCTTTATTGATTGGATCATGCTAAGATGGATCATGCTGAAGATGTGTACCTGAAGATGTGTACAGTTTATGTTCTAAACCTGAAGATGTGTACAGTTTCAATGTTCTAGACCGAATACACTAATTCATTTTCGATGTGCTAGTAAGGACTCTTTGGCATCTGCCAAATCCTTTAGCACTTGCTTTGATACTGCTTTTTTTTTATTCATGTATACATGATCAGCTTTGTTCTTTCCTTATATGCCTATATGGGCTTGTTAGGATTCCATAGCATCTGTTTAGTCATTTAGTACTTGCTTTGTGGCATCCCAGGCTTTTGTTTATTCATATATACATGATCAGCTTTGTTTTCTTTCTCATATGCCTATTAATGCGGACCAGAAGAGGCTAAAGCCTGGCCTGGATTTCTCTTTTACACTGGTTGGTTCAATTGGTACGACAATAGGCTACGAGTGAGGTTTGGTGCACCCAATAGGCTACGAGTGAGGTTTGGTGCACCCGAGAACCTGGTTTAAACCCACAGTAGCCGATTTGTTTGCCACTGACTGTTCCAAGGTGGTACCCTATTGTCAATCATTTTATGTTTGCACTGTCACATACTTTGTTCTATGTATCCTTGTTAATGTTGTGGTTTTTAAAATCGTCTTTTTGATCAACTGTTCTGCAAATGCAACATTTTATATTCGACTTTTATACCCACTTTTTTGGCACTATTCGACTCACTTCGCAAAAATTTCTTACCATGTTGTTTATTTTTAAATATGTGTTTATACTTTCATCATTGATTTAATTTTAAGTTCAGACTTAACTGCCTGTATCTTTATTAGTTGTTAATGACAGGACTTTTAAACAACACTGGTTAGATACCTTCTCGTGGTTAGTGTATCATGAGGATGATAAGATGTTTTGTAAATTATGCAAGGCTTATCCCAAGCTTGCCACAACCAACCTTAGCCTTGTGCCCATGTTTGTGTCTGGCTCATACAAGAACCTCATAAAGTGTGTGCATCCCAGCATCTACAAGAAGCTCAGAAGACACTCCAGGATACTCCTCTGTGTAGCGTAAGATTCGTACTATTGTACTGTTTCACACGATGGCAGCCTTCAATCTATACAACTGAAACATGCATTAATTGTCTGAAGAGTAAATAAGGATTGTTTCAATTACTGTGTATAATGAATTGTAATGAGTATGCAAATCCGTTAAAATAAGACGAAGTTTTAACATATTGAGAAATCAAAATAATTCATAACTTCTGTCCATTTTTGTGGACTAGTGACAATTTTTTGAGACTAGACACTTTTGACAGGGTGACTAGTCCTAGACTAGTGGCTAAAAAAATATTTGTACAGCCCTGTAATCGAAATCAATATGTGTTCATATTTGTATAGATCTACACAATTATAATATCAATGTTTTCCAGGTTGTTAGTCGTACCTTTAACTACATATGTTAACTTGCTGACGTTTAATTTCTTATCAAATTTGGGGCTTTTTATGGTATTTTATCGATCAAATAAAATGTTACATTAAATTAAGGCTGATTAATTATAATAGTTATGTATAGACAGATCTTAACATCAATTACCAAGCATACAATGCCAATTAATGCACAACATATATTACATTACCATTAGTTTATATGTCAAAAAATTCAAAAGGAATAAATCAAGTATAATTATCAATGCCAATCTGTAACAAAAGCAATTTACACAGAAATTGCGAACTACAGTTGATCAAAGGCTTTTATTCTACGAGCAGGATGAGATGAATTTTCCTAATTTTTTTGTCTGGATGGGTCCTGGATCTTCTTATTTGTGAACATGGAACTCCCAAGGAACCACAATTACAGTATCAACTTCCTTAGATTTTGAGTGCCAACAACCACTTTAGGGCACGCGCGTTTTTACATTGCCATAGATTTAAAAAAAAAATCCTGCAGAACTTCAGTTCGATATTCAATATACAGTAATTAACATATGTAGTTTGATGCACACTAACTTACATTTCATTTTGTAATTTTGTAGTAAATCATATTACTGACATCAGTGTTCCCACTGACTTTTTCATTTGGGGGTACATGTACCCCCTACTGTTACATTTTGGGGGTACACTACAAATTTAGGGGGTACACTATGAATTTTTAAGATTTTTAAACCTTTCAACATACTTTATTTGCTACTGATGGCATTACAATACACAGCAAGTAAAAATCCAATACCCGTCAACACGTTTGCGCATCTATAAATAGTACCGGTACACGGGAGAGACGAAACACGATTTGAATTAATTATTTGATCTTCATTTATTCTATTATTAAGTTTTTATTTTAATTTTAAATAAACTCACTAAATCTGAAAAAGAAATAAGTCAAAACCACCAGAATGAGATGTCGATGTTTTCTCTACTTTCATTTAGGTAGCGTGTGAGCTTATGACGTCATTACTCATAACCAATCATCGTGGTATGCACTAGAGGGATAGGGCAATTGACACAATTACTCGGGATAATGTTTTCGTAAACAAAGCGTTTTAGTTTCGTTTTGATTTTTCAAAAAATATTCGGACAAAGTGGACGAGAATTTGGAAATCTACCGACGGTCATGCTTTCTTATTATCAGACTTGTATTTTTTCTGTGCGTGCATGCACGTACAAGGTCAGTTTTCTGTGCGTGACTTTTTGTTTTCATGCGTGATATGTGCGTGAATGGGAACACTGTGACATTCATTTATATGATGATATTGGCCAACACACAACTGTTTACTTTTACACAAATCACCTTTTTTTTTTTTATAAACTACAAAATTGTCAATTGCATGGTCATTCTAAAGAAAATTAAATTTGTGTTACATGTAAAAAAAGTTTTCATCTTATCCCAATCTCATTAAATCCCATACATTTTGTAACATTATTCGAGTGACAATTGATAGATTATAGGAATCTTTCATGGCTATCCGGCGAAGATCGGGAATTCCAACATGCGGTATAATTGTTTGTTTTTTAGATTAGAGCCTCGGTTCCGATTAAAACAATTATACAGAGTGTTGGAAATTCCCTATCTGAACTGCATACCCATGATTGATTCTTTGTCTTGTATATCATTTATATCATTTATACTCTGCGCTCTGATGTCGCCAACTACTTACGTCTTGCATATTTATTTATACAAGACGTCATGCAACTGGCATTATTTATATCGGCGCATGACTTTTATCTTTCTCCATGCGTAAGATCAGGCTTCCCATCACCCATGCAAAACACTGACAACCAAATATATATCCAGTGCGCAAGAATGTTATGTTCAAAACTGGTCATCTGACCTTGAAACTATTGAAAGAGTATTGACACTGTAAAAATATATAAAACACCATTTTGAATATCATAATTATTTAAATTTATTGCATACTAGGTGCGATCGCAGCATTTTAACTAGATTACTTTTGTCCTCTCATTGGTTAAGGATCTAAACAGTGAGCTATTAATATATATATATATATATAGAAAGACTAGAACGGAATGAACGGATGTGTCAAATACGTAACATTAACGATATTGAGGACGAGTTCCATTTTGTCTTGATATGTCTTGTTTATAATGCAACCAGAATACCGTATTTACCGTATAAGTTTGGACACCGTAAGAATTGGGACAACCTTGAATTTTAAGGAAATAATTATTTTTAGTTTGGGACAAACCACAAATTTCATAAATTCCATGATTTTAATATAATTTAAATTGGGACAGTCAAATTTTGGCAAAAAAATGATCAAATTTAATATGCAAAATGCATCGGTAAATCCCGTAATTATACCAAAAAAAATAATTTAACCCGATCTTCACCACCCTTTCTATTGTTTTTTGTCTCTTTCATTATATTATCAAGTCCTCGTTTTCAGTACAGTGCGGACCTACGATGCCATTGCGTTCGGACTGGCTGGTTGTATCGGAGTAATGGCCTTAATTAAAGTAGGTATAAAAGTCAAAAAGAAAATGTAGCATTCACAAAACACAATCGACTAAAAACATACAAAACAAACAACAATTGCACAGAAATATAGAACCAACATAAGAGACAGCACAAACACAAAAGGGTTGACAATGTCTTATAACAGTCAGTGGCAAAAAAAATAATGTAAATTAACAAAGTGCAAAAAAGTAGTTAAGTCATTCATATTGAGCTACTGATGGTAGAACCATACTGTCCACATGTGGCTGCATCTGTGTTGGGAACTAAAACAAAAATAAAAAAATAAAAAATTGTGTTATTTGTTGAAAACAAACTTTATTTTAAATGTTTGTTTTCAACAAGTAAAACCGGGAAAAAAATATTTCTTTTTTTTATTAGTTTTTTTGTTTGTTTTCCCAACACAGATACAACCACCTCTGCTGATGTCATGTTTGAAGTTTGAACGCTCTATACTTCTGAGTAATAGACTTAATCAAAAATATGACTATATAGAACTACAATGTGAAATAAATAAACAACTTGCGTTAAGGTCATTCATATCGACCTATTTCTGTTTGGCATAATTATTGCTGTCATATACATGTAGATGAAAACAGGGGTTAACTTTTAAAGCTCTATGGTTTGTGAAAAATAGACATAACAAAAAAAATTGTATGTAAAACTTGTTTGTAATGTACAGTCACATACAAACGGACGAAGGTAACACTATGTCTTTATGCCTGCTCCACTTCTGTGGCTAGGCACAAAGTTACTGTTGCTTCTGTTCATGCATTGGGGACAGTGGATTTGCAAAGTTAAACTGGCCTATACGAGTTGTCAAGAATATTAATCAGAACCAAGAGATAATTTTTACAAAATCAACTTTCATACGCTCGGAATCCAGGCTTTTTAATAAAAGGTCAAATAAAATAATACAGGTCTGTTCAACATTGTTGGAAAAATATTTGGCCTAAATAAATTTAACACATTACTGAAGTTTGTGTGTCCTATCTAACATTAACATACAGAACTGTTTTTTTGTCAACAAACTGTAAAACTGAAAATTAAATAAAATGTTATACAAGTGAAGCACCAACAGTGGAGCGAAAGCCAGATTGCGAATTCAATATTTTAACTGAAAAAAATGTTTTAAAAACTAAAAGGGGGATAATTCAGGTAAAATACATGACAAGTTATGGTTCTGACATTGTGTAATGATACACACTGATTTCCCACATTTCGTTTTTGAGAAATGAGAGAAAACAAAAACTTACCAAAATGAGAGTGAGAGAGACAGAAATCGCCAAGCTATACGCCTGGATTTGCAACGCAATCCGTCTAAAAACATGATTAACTTTACTACTCAAGTTTAGCATCTGTGTCTTGTCACTATGGGGCATATGTCGGTCAGTGGAGCCCAAAATCAACTTTTCACTTTACAATGTTAACAGCGTAATGTATTATTGTTAAAAAGCTGCTTACAGCATAAACTTACAACATAAACTTACAAAAATAAATATTTAGAATTATCATTTATATGACATTCTTTCCTTTAATATAGTCTAAATGACACATTCTTAAACATGATCTTGAAAAGGCATAAATGTAGTATTCATTGTTTTAATATATAACACTCCTAAGGCTCTCCTAACCCCAACACACCGTGACATAGAAGACAAAATAATTAAAGTGCAGGTAATTTTCTCCAATCAACAATTTCAACAGTCACGAAATTTTGAAAGTCTTTGCATTTTTGAAGTATTTCAAGTTTTGTGTCACTAGCCCGAATTATTATATACTATATGAAAACCTGTACATTTTCCTTTAGCCAGACTACATAAATTAAAAAAAATCCCTAGCTCGAATTTTTACTAGCCCCAGGCTTCGGGCTAGTGGGTTAATTCGAAGACTGATTCCTCGAAATGTCTGAAATTCGTTTTGTTGTTGTTTTGATCTCAAAGAGCAGGGGAAAAAACTGTAGCTGTAAGAATGATAGTTCTTATGATTTTATATTCTTGTCCATTTGGTGCCGGTCCCAACGTCATTTTCCAGTACATTTTAGGCTATGTATGACGGTCTATTTTATGTGGTGGAGGAAGACCATCCACTTATTCCTGGGTTAAACCTGTATTGCATACTTTCAATCATCTGTAAAAATCGACAATCAAGCTCCCAGTACCATTCAAACCCACAGCAGTAAAAGACAAGGTTTCAAACTCAGCGTATTTACCCTCTCAACTACAGTTCAGATGCACTATTTTATGTTCTCCAACTTATACAATGGCGGGCCGCCACGCTATCGGAACATACTGCCATGCAAAACAAGCGCTGCCATGTAAAATCACAAAAAAATAACTATTAAATTTAGCAAAACTTTTCATCCGACAAGGTTCGACACTAAAGCTAGTCCTACCTAAAGGTTGCTAGTCCGTTGGACTAGTAATTTTTTGAGCCCCATTATAGATATTATGGCCGTAAAGTACACATTCCTAATATAGTGCCGGAGTCACTCGATTAGGCGAAGTCGCTTAAAACTTCGCTATGATTTGGCCAACTTCGCTTTTCTATCCATGTGGGGCGAAATTTGAGTCGCAGTCATTTTTGGGTCAAATGTGATTAACCTCATAATTGACAAACCCTCTAAAATACACAATCAGCGCGTGTTTAACAAGTACCTTATTAATCCCATTACCATTAAATAACAACCCGACTCTTTATCTAATCAGGGCAATAGCCTAATTATCGATCATTATCGGTTTGCCTGAGGCGAGATGTGAATATAACCGCCATGTTTGCTTGTAAGGCGATCACGTGATTAGATCATGTGGGCATCATGTGCCCATTCTGTTTAAGTAAACCAATCAAAGCCGACGCATTTTTCCGTTTGGTGAATAATTAAAAATCGTACTACAAACTACTGCCAAAGGGCGGGGTTATGATTAGATGAGATACTTTGAAACCGATTTCTCCTGTGATAAATAAATTCAAAAGGCGGTTATAATTATATGATTGACATCGGCAAAGTTGTAAAGAATCTTTGCAGCGGTCATCAATAAGCAAAAGCGCAAACTGCTATTTTGTGTTTTATTGACGGCTAATTATGAAATAAAGAAATGTGTTTGGTATAAAGCGAGTTTGTGATTGCTTTATAGACGAGAGAAATCAACGGAAATGTATTGAATCCTACGATTAGTCATAGCCATCAATAACTATTCTATGTCTATGGATTAGGTAATGATTTTGTGTTTTGTTACTCAATGCGGGTATGACTGAAAAATTGTCGAATAATTAGTATTTTTCAATAAAAATGAAACGAAGACCAGAATAATATTGCATTCGATCAACATGTGTCAAGTTGGTTAGGGTTGAAAATGCATCTAAATCTGATGAAAGTCTGCCTTGGGAGAAACCGGAAAAAAATAAAGTTTTACGATTTCAGTTGGTATCTTCAAGACGAAAAGGGTTTTTGGCACTTTACATTGAAGTTTGTCTCCTGTTATACACCCGTTTTTTTTGTTGCTAAATACACAGTTTTTGGAAGGACCATCTAGTTCTCAGGAGGACTTCTATATTTTTAAAGTCACTAGTCCTCCGGACTACCCGTTTAAAAAAGTTATTGTCGAACCCTGTCTGAACGAAAATGGGCCTTTGACTCACACTTTTTTTCTGAGGACCCATCATTTCAAAATATGTGGATGCATCATTTGAAATTAAGAAAATCTAAAATAGGTTGATCTATACGGTAATGTAATCTAAAAGAGAAAAATGAACAATTTTAAATAACGAAAATCGAAATCAATTGACCTAGCCTATATGCTAGTCCTTTTAATTCACAATTTTGCATTGCAGAGATGTTGAGATTTTATTTTATTTTCAGAAGGTGATAAAATTTGTGTTACTCGGATTTTATCCTTAGGTTCTATAGTAAAATAAAAATGTTTGGCAGAGTAAAACGATGATAATTTTCAAGATTTTGATTTTAAAAGATACATATATTGAATCAATTTGCATGAATGTGCATGAAACAGGCAGGGTTTTAAAAGAATCACACTGTAGATACCTTAATTTTAAGAGTAAACTTGGTTGAACATCAAGGATAAAGACCGAGTTTATCACCTACCAGAATGTATTGGTTATATGTCTTATTTCTGGTCACTGATTGGTCAGTTTTTTTGATGATGCTCTATCAAAATTATGAATTTCTGTTTTGATCTTTCGACAAACTGTTGTCAACACCGTCACAGAACCCATTCTTTTTCATTGCAAGGGCACAGACTAACTCTATTTAGCTAGGAGCAAGCTGGGCCCCTGACTTAGAATTTTTAGGGGCCCAGCCCAAAAGTTAGTGGCCCAACAAAATATTATTTTATTTTACCACTCTGGTGCATAATTTATGAACAATTACATGCCATTACTCCGTGTTTATTGAATATTATAAACAACATTACTGATCTTAAAAGTCCAAGTTATCTATTTAATTATAAATAGTATTGTTAATGAGTTTTGTTATAAATGATCACAACTAGAATAGGTAAATTATTGCAATAAAAGATTAAAAAAGATTAGATATTATTAAATTAATGTTTTATTTTGTTATAAATATTTTATGTTAGCATAGTTTCAAAATTAACGTACGAGACCTTTTCTATCAACAGGATTCTCTGCCATATAATTATTATCGACGATTTCTAAAAGCACCGCATTTTATTAATCAAAAGCGCCGCGTTTTAGAATATCCAAAAACCGGAAGTGAAACCTAATTATTTCTCCTTCAAATTATAACACGAATTTATGATCATGTGTAAAATAAACACTACCATGTCTGTTTTAATGTTGACTTTATTATACCAGCAGATGTTACTTGATGAAACTCACCAAAGGAGGATATTTCGCGATCTAGTCAATTTTGTAATGACTACAATTATGTTTCCATCATTTTCTTCTCGTCGTCATCTTGATATATCTTGCTCTCGCCAGGTGGGACTCCTTATTTGGAAACTTAGGCCCAACTCATACATACACCAGACATTTTCCTGTTATGTCAGTTGTATTGATAAGTTGGATCAGGCCTTTTTCTGCCCATTTTGGGAAAAAGACCCTGGACAAATTGGGAAAATTTACGCCATAAATTTTGCCCAATTGGGAAAAAATTTAATCGCTTTACGCCTCAAATTGGGAAGTTAGTTGTACATAAATATCAGGTTGTTTTAATTGCCTGGTTTCAATACATGATTTAAATATTGTTATTTTTTATAGTATTTCCTTGTAAACATTTGTATATTTGACCTGACTTTAAAAAAAATAAAAAAAATTGGGAATTTTATTTCAGAATTGGGAAAAAAAAACTATATTTGGCATTGGGAACACGGGACAGAATATAAAAGCATATATTTAAGTGGGATGATTAATCATTTTCTCAGCTAAGTTGTTGGATGATAGAACCGGCATGAATGTTATTTACACGAGCATATTTGTGTTATTGGTTAGAGTTTAGATCATGTCGGGGATTTCTTTATTTACACTGTCCTGTTTTTGTGGGATGACAGTAGGGTGTTTTTGTGGGATGACAGTAGGGTAAGTGTGCGGTTTGGTGCACCCTAGAACCGGTTTAAACCCCCAGTGACCTACTTTGCCACTGACCGTTCCAAGGCGGCAGCCCTATTGTCAACCCTTTTGTGTTTGTGATGTCGTTTGCATTTTTTATTACTTTTGCCTTTTCGTTTGTCTGTTTGCGTGTTTGTGTTTTGTGGTTGACTGTCGTCCTTGAATGCTGCTTTCCTTGTCAGATTTTTTCAACCTTCTTTTACTTATATTGCCTATTGATGCTGCCTTGTTGGTTAGAGATTAGATCATGGCGAGGATTTCTTTATTTACACTGTCCTGTTTTAATGGGATGACAGCATTGGGAACACAGGACAGAATATAAAAGCATATATTAAAGTGGGATGATTAATCATTTTCTCAGCTAAGTTGTTGGATGATAGAACCGGCATGAATGTTATTTACACGAGCATATTTGTGTTGTTGGTTAGAGTTTAGATCATGGCGGGGATTTCTTTATTTAAACTGTCCTGTTTTTGTGGGATGACAGTAGGGTGTTTTTGTGGGATGACAGAAGGGTAAGTGTGAGGTTTGGTGCACCCTAGAACCGGTTTAAACCCCCAGTGACCTACTTTGCCACTGACCGTTCCAAGGCGGCAGCCCTATTGTCAACCCTTTTGTGTTTGTAAAGTCGTTTGCATTTTTTATTACTTTTGCCTTTTCGTTTGTCTGTTTGCATGTTTGTGTTTTGTGGTTGACTGTCGTCCTCGAATGCTGCTTTCCTTGTCCAATTTTTTCAACCTTCTTTTACTTATATTGCCTATTGATGCTGCCTTGTTGGTTAAGAGATTAGATCATGGCGGGGTTTTCTTTATTTACACTGTCCTGTTTTAATGGGATGACAGTAGGGTAAGTGTGAGGTTTGGTGCACCCTAGAACCGGTTTAAACCCCCAGTGGCCTACTTTGCCACTGACCGTTCCAAGGCGGTAGCCCTATTGTCAACCCTTTTGTGTTTGTGATGTCGTTTGCATTTATTATTGCTTTTGCCTTCTTGTTTTTCTGTTTGCGTGTTTGTTTCTGTGTTTTGTGGTTGACTGTCCTCCTTCAATGCTACTTTCCCTGTCCGATCTTTTTTTTAAAAAAAAAAAAGAGAAAAAAAAAAAGAGAAAAAAATTTAAACAAGAGGGCCAAGATGGCCCTACAGCGATCACCTGAGTACTGGCACATTATCAAACTTCTTCGAAATCTTATGGTCATATACAATCTGTGCAAGTTTGGTTAAGATTGTTCAAGAAATGTGGGCTCTGTTGTGTATAACAACATTGATATCGACAGATTAAGACACAACATTGATATAGACAGTTTAAGACACTGACAAAGTTTGGTAAAGATCAAATACAAATTGAAGGTGCTAGAGAGTAACACCTTGGGCAGAGCCAAATGTGACCCCAGGGCGACATGTAATATATGAGAGCTGTGTGCTTTGTGGTTTCAGAGAAGAAGGTTTTTTAAGTTTTTCCCTATATAAGTCTATGTAAAACGTGACCCCTGGGACGGGGCCAAATGTGAACCCAGGGTCACCATTTGAACAAACTTGGTAGAGGACCATAATTTTATAGTAAATGCAAAATATTAAACCTCTGGCTCTTGCAGTTTCAGAGAAGATTTTTTTTTTTTATATATATGTCTATATAAAACTGTGACCCCCGGGGCGCGGCCAAGTTCGACACCAGGGTCACCATTTGAACAAACTTGGTAGAGTACCATAAGCTTATAGCAAATACAAAATATTAAACCTCTGGCTCTTGCAGTTCCAGAGAAGAAGATTTTTTTCACTTTTTCTCTATACAAGCCTATGTAAAACTGTGACCCCGGGTCGGGGCTAAATGTGACCCCAGGTTCACCATTTGAACAAAATTGGTAGAAGACCATGAGCTTATAGCAAATGCAAAATATTAAACCTCTGGCTCTTTTTTTCCTATATAAGTCCATGTAAAACTGTGACCCTTGGGGCGGGGACAAATTTGACCCCAGGGTCACCATTTGAACAAACTAAGTAGAGGACCATAAGCTGATGCTACATGTAATACATGAGAGCTCTGAGCCATGTGGTTCCAGAGAAGAAGATTTTTTCAGTTTTTCCCTATACAAGCCTATGTAAAATTGTGACCACCGGGGCGGGGCCAAATGTGACCCCTGGGTCACCATTTGAACAAACTTGATAGAGGACCATAAGCTTATAGCAGATGCAAAATATTAAACCTCTGGCTCCTGCAGTTTCAGAGAAGAAGATTTTTTAAGTTTTTCCCTATACATGTCTATGTAAAACATGTGACCCTTGGGGCGGGGCCAAATATGACCCGAGGGTCACCATTTGAACAATCTTGGTAATGGACCATAAGCTTATAGTAAATGCAACATATCAAACCTCTGGCTCTTGTAGTTTCCGAGAAGATTTTTTTCCTATATAAGTCTATGTAAAACTGTGACCCCCGGGGCAGGGACAAATTTGACCCCAGGGTCACCATTTGAACAAACTAAGTAGAGGACCATAAACTGATGCTACATGTAATACATGAGAGCTCTGTGCCTTGTGGATTCAGAGAAGAAGATTTTTTTAAGTTTTTTCCTATATGTCTATATGAAAAACATGCAAAATCTCAATATACAAACTTTGGATCCCCGGGGCACGGCCATTCTTGACCCCGCGGACTTCATTTGAACAAACTTGATAGTCTAGGCGTTGGCGATCATTTTAAAAGAATAACTGTTGAAATCTGTCTAGCGGTTCTGGAGAAGAAGATTTTTTAAGGTTTCGACCATATATAGTAATGGCGGCCATCTTGGATGACGTGCTGACCTAATTTTAACAAATCTAAAAAGCATTCATCTAAGGATCTTCCATATGAAGTTTGGGCAAAATTAGCCAAGCGGTTTCTGAGGAGAAGTCGTTTGAAGAAAAGTTAACGACGACGGACGACGGACACAGAGTGATCCCAATAGATCACATTGAGCCTTCGGCTCAGGTGATCTAAAAAAAAAAAGAGAAAATTTTTAAAAAAAAATAAAAAAAAAAAATAAATAAAAAATGGGAATTTTATTTCAGAATTGGGAAAAAACAACTATATTTGGCATTGGGAACACGGGACAGAATATAAAAGCATATATTAAAGTGGGATGATTAATCATTTTCTCAGCTAAGTTGTTGGATGATAGAACCGGCATGAATGTTATTTACACGAGCATATTTGTGTTTTTACTTATATTGCCTATTGATGCTGCCTTGTTGGTTAGAGATTAGATCATGGCTGGGATTTCTTTATTTACACCGTCCTGTTTTAATTGGATGACAGTAGGGTTAGTGTGAGGTTTGGTGCACCCTAGAACCGGTTTAAACCCCCAGTGGCCTACTTTGCCACTGACCGTTCCAAGGCGGTAGCCCTATTGTCAACCCTTTTGTGTTTGTGATGTCGTTTGCATTTATTA
The DNA here is from genome assembly GCA_037043455.1 of Cyrtodaria siliqua. Lineage (NCBI taxonomy): Eukaryota > Metazoa > Mollusca > Bivalvia > Adapedonta > Hiatellidae > Cyrtodaria > Cyrtodaria siliqua. Next base: position 60,185 of record JAWPHD010011387.1, read on the forward strand.
TTGCTTTTGCCTTCTTGTTTTTCTGTTTGCGTGTTTGTTTCTGTGTTTTGTGGTTGACTGTCCTCCTTCAATGCTACTTTCCCTGTCCGATCTTTTTATATGTCTTAACATATAAAGAACGTGCTTTTCAAACTATCATATAAAAAGTTTTGAAAAATAAAACTTGCCAACATTCTGTAGAAGAATAGTATGTTCCTTTTAGTAACTAGTTTAATGTTCAATATTACATTTAACTGTCAATCCCACTTACGGGTTTCAACTTAGCAAACACAATGTCATACGGGTGTATGTGCGTCAGTTTGTTAGTCCATTCGGCCTTAAGCGGGGCCAAAATCGAACCCCGAAAGTTGGATGCTGAAATTTGTTGAATTTATGTTTTAAAACTTAACAAATATTAACATACGACTAGTCTAAACAACTCAGATCAATTCAAGGTGTAACAGGTCTTCATATACCTGCTCCATTATAATCAAATGGGAAATAGCAATGTGGTATATCAATCTATTCCAAGGTTTAAGTGATTTCAATAAACATAAAACTGGTTCCCTGTTTATCTTTTTTGCGCCTTTCATGTGTGTTTGTAGCAATTGTAACAAGAGCTGTTGCATGACAGAACTCTCGAATCTTCTAGGCCATGTCTATTAACCGTAGTTGAGAAAGGAGCATAATTCTGTAGAATTTGTAACAGAGTTATGGCGCTAGTTTGTATGAGTTCCTCTTGTGCTAGTGAATACATGTGTAAAGTTTCTGCCAGTTTCTGAGATACGGTCTTAACAGAAAAAGGTTAACAAAGAAATTGACTCAGTACAAAAAGGGGCATAAACTTATCAAAATAGGTTGCAGACTTATGTGACTTGCGTGTAACATGTTATCTATTTATACTGAATAGTATATATAAATATGAAGTTTTATTCAGGCGGTTTCCCAGACATGAGCTTAATAAAAAAAGGCTAATCAAGAAACTGACCAAGTATAAAAAGAGGCATAACCAGTGTTCGACACTAACGCTAGCCCGATAGCCCGGGGCTAGTAAAAGTGACCGTCGGGCTAGCACGTACGATCGTCTAGCTAGCCCGATTGGCTAGTAGATTATAGAACAAACACGTACCCAATTTGCGTTGGCATTATATAAATAAAATCTCAAGCACTGTTAATCATTAATGTTCCGCAGATTCTCGCTTAAAACTGCTGCTCTTTTAGTCTGCGTAAAACGACATTTGTTTTCTTTTTGCTTTCGTTTACCGCGTGATACCAGCCCGATACCGAATCACACAAACGCTTGTAACTACGCCTTATAAACTAGACAGCTTTTCTCAAGCGTTTTTATGACCACGATTTCAGCAGTTGTTTCCGCTTCCGTCGGAAAACGCCGCGAATTATGAACGTGCTATAAACGGTGCAAACATAGATCGATTTTTGGGGCTTTCTCCACCAGCTAAAAAACAAAAAACTCTATCATAATAATTTCTAATTTCTGTGTTTCTCATGTACATTGTTCAGAAATACTATAATAAATTAAAATAATAATCATCACAGTATGTTACTTTTCTTAAAAGAGGTGTGCAGACTGCCACGAGATCAGGTTATTGTGACGGAGGGTGCTGTCAGCGATGTCACAAATTTTGAATCTGATTTGTGTTGTTATTTTATAACCAACCCCGTCAAATCAATATACAATGAGGATTTGGTACCGTTGGTAGCAGGGCTAATAGAAATTAAGGGGGGCTAGTGAAATTTCAAACCAACTAGCCCCCGGGGCTAGTAGGTCCAAAAGGTTAGTGTCGAACACTGATAACTTTCTCAAAATAGGTGGCAGAGTTATGTAACTTGCACGTGAATGTTATCTATACTGAATATCATTGAATTCTGCCTGGCGGATTCTGAGATATGAGCCGATGCAAGGGCCAGTAAAATACTAAGCTTGCCTTTTTCTGCAAAAAGTCGAGCTAAACATAGCACCAAATCTAGCAAAATCATTTTGACTTGATATAAAGTCGGACTTGTGATCACTATACCCTAAAACAATTGGCTGTATTTTGATATTTATTGCAAGTAAAAAAAATTGAAAATACTTGATGAAAGCCAGGTATTAATATAAATTTGGAACACCTACAGTAATTTAATACATATGAGGTAATTTGGTTGCCTCAGATCTCTACATCACATGGTGAATAAATAAATAACAAAGCATCTAGTTCAGGTTGATTTCCAGGTGATATCAACTGGAGCAGCTGTATCAGCTTATATCAGTTTTTCATTATGCTGAATGTTTTTTAGTTTAAATATTTATCACATAACATGGTGTGGGAGTGGAATATTCGCCATAGGTTACTAGTTATATAGTATGCAAATAAGCCTAGTAAGCACTGTATGTCGGTTTCGCGTGTTAAAGTGACAGGCAAAATTCAATAGCTGTAGATATGTGACATATGTGATAAACAGAATGTAATATTCGTTCGCATTCATTGTTGAATTTATTAAACTTGTTAGCAAAAAAGTGTTCAAAAAAAAAAAAAAAAAAAACCAGGCCAGGGTAGTGTACTTGCGTCTATAGTTCATAAAAATATTAAAACGAGTTCTGACTTCAATTTAATTCCAGTCATTATGTTGTTATTTTGTATTTGATACAACTAATGCCATGTCCAAGTAGTACACAGTGTTCTGTCCACTGGTAGCTGTATCAGTGTTGGAACTAAATAACAAGAGGTCAATGACCTTGAAGCTCTACTGATTGATTTTGATTTCAGGAAGTAGTCGCTACAGACTTGTTTTTTGAAAATCTATTTTTAACCGTTGCGGCCATCTTGAATTTCCGGCCGACCTGAAATTTTGCTAAGATCAATAAGACATTAAGAGCAACATTCCTGTGAAGTTTCATGAAAATCCGTCAGGTAGTTTCAAAGAAGTAGTCGCTACAAGTTTTCATTATATAACTCTATGTAAACAAAGCAGCCATGTTTAAGGTCAAATCAAAACGATTTTCGACAAGGACCAACATCATGTCATACTGATCATTTTAGAAAAAGTCCCATATCAATATCTCTTATTGTTTTGAAGAAGTAGTCGCTACAAACTTATTTATTTTAAATCTATTTTTAGCTGTGGTGGCCATCTTGAATTTCCGGCCGACCTGAAATTTTTCTAGGATCAACTAGACATCAAGAGCAACATTCCTGTGAAGTTTCATGAACATCCGTCAAGTAGTTTCAGAGGAGTAGTCGCTACAAGTTTTTACTATATAACTCTATGTAACCAAAGATGGCCACTGGCAGCCATGTTTAACGTCGAATCAAAATAATTTTCCACAAGGATCTACATCATGTCATGCTGATCATTTTAGAAAAAGTCCCATATCAATATCACTTATAGTTTTCAAGAAGTAGTCGCTACAAACTTATTTTTTAAAAATCTATTTTTAGCTGTGACGGCCATCTTGAATTTCCGGCCGACCTGAAATTTTGATAGGATCAATTAGACATCAAGAGCAACATTCCTGTAAAGTTTCATGACAATCCGCCAAGTAGTTTCAGAGGAGTAGTCGCTACAAGTTTTTACTATATAACTCTATGTAAACAAAGATGGCCGCTGGCAGTCATGTTTAACGTTGAATCAAAACGATTTTTGACTAGGATCAACATCATGTAATGCTGATCATTTTAGAAAAAGTCCCATATCAATATCACTTATAGTTTTCAAGAAGTAGTCGCTACAAACTTATTTTTTAAAAATCTATTTTTAGCTGTGACGGCCATCTTGAATTTCCGGCCGACCTGAAATTTTTCTAGGATCAATCAGACATCAAGAGCAACATTCCTGTAAAGTTTCATGACAATCCGCCAAGTAGTTTCAGAGAAGTAGTCGCTACAAGTTTTTACTATATAACTCTATGTAAACAAAGATGGCCGCTGGCAGCCATGTTTAACGTTGAATCAAAACCATTTTTGACTAGGATCAACATCATGTCATGCTGATCATTTTAGAAAAAGTCCCATATCAATATCACTTATAGTTTTCAAGAAGAAGTCGCTACAAACTTGTATTTTAAAACTCTATTTTTAGCTTTGGCGGCCATCTTGGATTTCACATCAACATGAATTTTTGCTAGGATCAACTAGACTTTATGGGCAACATTTCTGTAAAGTTTCATGAAGATCCATCCAGTAGTTTCAGCTGTGAAGTCGCTACAAGTTTTTACTATATAACTCTATGTAAACAAAGATGGCCGCTGGCAGCCATGTTTAACGTTGAATCAAAACGATTTTTGACTAGGATCAACATCATGTCATGCTGATCATTTTAGAAAAAGTCCCATATCAATATCACTTATAGTTTTCAAGAAGAAGTCGCTACAAACTTGTATTTTAAAACTCTATTTTTAGCTTTGGCGGCCATCTTGGATTTCACATCAACATGAATTTTTGCTAGGATCAACTAGACTTTATGGGCAACATTTCTGTAAAGTTTCATGAATATCCATCCAGTAGTTTCAGCTGTGAAGTCGCTACAAGTTTTTACTATATAACTCTATGTAAACAAAGATGGCCGCTGGCAGCCATGTTTAACGTTGAATCAAAATGATTTTTGACTAGGATCAACATCATGTCATGCTGATCATTTTAGAAAAAGTCCCATATCAATATCACTTATAGTTTTCAAGAAGAAGTCGCTACAAACTTGTATTTTAAAACTCTATTTTTAGCTTTGGCGGCCATCTTGGATTTCACATCAACATGAATTTTTGCTAGGATCAACTAGACTTTATGGGCAACATTTCTGTAAAGTTTCATGAATATCCATCCAGTAGTTTCAGCTGTGAAGTCGCTACAAATAAAAGTTTACGGACAGACAGACGGACAGACGGACAGACGGACGGACGGACGACGGACTCCGCACCACGGCATAAGCTCTGCTGATCTCTGATCAGTAGAGCTAAAAACACAATGTTTTTAAAAAAAAGTTATTTGTTGAAAACAAACATATTTAAAGTGTTCCTGAAAAATTATCCCACATTATTGTATCCAAATGCTTCAGTCTATGGAGAATTGGGTAAGATTGCTCTAGATATTGTACGTAAGGAATGAATAAATGAATGGTGTTTTATGGCGCGTCCACACATAAAGAATTCTTAAATTTTGGTTCAAAATTATTAAGTCACAAGGCTCTTTAATCAACGAAGTTTATAAAGACCAAGTAAATAATGTTTGTGGGTCCTGGGCCTCAGAAGTACGTTTGTTAAATGATCTAGGTTTCAACTATTTATGGAATAATGCTAATATAACTTTTCTTCAATTATCGAAAGTTATAGTGACTAAATGACCAGTATTCTCAGCAATGGTATTCGACATTAGCTACATCACCAAAGCTAAAAACCTACAAGAAAATTAAAAATAATATTGGAGTTGAAAAGTACTTGAACTGTGTTGCAAACCAAAGGCATCGTATTTCTTTGACAAGACTAAGGTGTTCTGCCCATAAATTAGCTATAGAAGGTAGATTTAAAAATGTAGAGAGATCTGAACATAAATGTGTATTCTGTCAAATGAATGTAATGGAAGATGAATATCATTTTGTTTTAATGTGTCCATGTGTTCGCGATATTGGAATTGAGGTCTTTCTAAATACTATTGTCACTGGCCAAATTTACAAAAATTTAAATTGTTACTTATTTCTAGGCGTCTAGTGCATTAAGTAAATTGGCAAAATATGTATATCTAGCGTATTTAAGACGTGAGAGTATAATAGATAATTAACGTGAATTATCGAGATTAACGTAATAGTTATGATTGTATTAAAAAAATTATTCAAGTGTCTGAAACACATAGTTTTTGCCTACTGGCCGTAGACTTATTTCTAAAGAATTGTTAGTGTGAAACCGCTAGTGCGAGGACTGATAGTACGAGTTGTAAACATAATGAGCTTGACCGAAATGTATACATCCACTGTACAAACAAATTATATGCATAGAGTTTTTTTGTTGGTGTTTTTTTCTCTCTCTCTTTCTATTTCTGATGATTTTCCCCTCTGTATTAGTTATGCTATATACTATTCGAAATTGTTTGTTTAAAACAATAGGTGTAAGTGCTCTTTTGTAGTTTTACTCCATGATAGTATTATACTTGCTCTTCTCAATGTAATGTAACCACCTCATTGTAATAGGCAATGAACATAGTATGATGTTTATGCTGAATGAAAGCACTGAATTGAATTGTAGTTATAATAATATAATAGACCAGGTTTGAATCTCTCTCTGGTCAACATTATTTCACTGGTCAAACTTCCGAGAAACCTGGGCTAGTTGGAACCCCAGATGAATGTACATGTAGTTCTCAAAAGCGAACAGTTTGATGTCTCGTCAATTACATCAATTTTAATAAAGCTTGTTTGTATGGTTGTTTACGTAATTTGAAGGTTATATTGAATTGGAATTGGATTTTATAGTCGCACCAACAGCTAAGGTCATATGACGACTTTCCAGCTTCCATTGGTGGAGGAAGACCCCAGGCGCCCCTCCGGGCAATTTTCGTGCAAGGGCGGGCACCTGGGTAGAACCACAGACGTTCCGCAAGCCAGCTGGATAGCTTCCTCACATAAAGATTCCTAGGCCCCTGAGGGATCGAACCTACAGCGGTGAGGGGCAAGTGATTTCAAGTCAGAGACGTTAACCACTCGGCCACGGACGCCCCTGAAGGTTATATACAACGGTTACTTTTTTAAGGTGGAGGAAGACCACCCACTTTTCCTGTATAGCACCTCCCGCCATCCATAAGAATCGACACTTTCTCACAAGTATATAAGATAAGCATGGTATTTATGCATATTACTTGTTCCGCTATTGAAAACATCTCGGTTTGAATTTATTGATCCTGGTACATTCAGAGAATCGCCACCAAACAAAAGTGAATATGTGTTTTGATTTGTTCCACAGTCGTGTATACCTGCTGGGAAATTGCTTTTTTCAAAGCAGTTAGACTTAGTCATTAAAAACTGTTTGAATCGTTTTCAGTTTAGAGAATGCCATACATCTGCGGTTCCAACCAGCTCAGATTTGTGGACAATTCTCGAATTTGATCAGTGACATAATTGATGAAAACAGGTAAACATGTAGACCAGATAGATTCAAACCTCGTCTTAACTACAGTATTCCAGTACTTTTTTTCTGGAAAACTTAAAATGTTTGTTTTCAAAAATAACACGTTTTTTTGTTTTAGTTTCCAATACCGATACTCCAACCTGTGGTTCTGGTCTATCAACCATGTCATGCAGGATTCTCCCCAGGCATCTGACGCATGTTGCGTCCGACATGCCTTCAAAAATGCAGCTACTTTCCGACATCCCTTAATTCACCCGACATCCCTTTATTGATCTGCCGATGCACGTTAGTTTCTAGCAATTTGTGTACCATATTTTCACACCTCGCATCTGTTTTCATAGCTCGCGTCGTATTTTACAACCTGCATATTTGGGCTGCTTATGCTGCGCACAAATTAAAGTGATTATGTACGACTGTTTGTGATAGTGGTAATCTGTTATCACCGCGGGTGATTTATCATTGGATTAAACGACTACTGATTGTCAATTAACACTTGTTTAACAGTATAATTTCAGAAGGCATGTCATAATTAAAGAAAGATTCGGCAAACCAAAACTAATGATCGACGATCTAAGCGGTTCTTGTTTTTTTGTTAATATTCGACGTTATAATTTGATTACGCAATTAGCTATAACTTGAGCAGTGCAAATTATCAGAAATGGGTATATATAAAAAGAATATTTGTGTTTAGAGAGAAGAAATCAGAAGTTATGTTATCAAACTGTTTTCAAACAATGGCAGTAATAGAAAAACATATTTTATAAGTGACACTGTGTTTATAATTACAATAAAAAGAATAATTTTGTGAGGCAAACACATTTAATCTCTTTGAAAATAAGTTATGTGTAATAAAATACTTGTTAAAACTCATTGTTTGCTTTCTATTCCACGATTTATTTCCAAATATTATAGAAATTAAAGCGCTCCCAAGTGATCTAAAAGGTTCTCAAATTAAAAAAAAATCGACCGGGATGGGATCCCCTCCCGCCCGTACCCAACCCCCACGCGTCACAAAGTCTCTATCATCCAGACACACTCAAGCTGACTGCGAGCGCTAGCGAGCGTCTGAACTCAGTTCTTTAAAAATTTTGACCGATAGACGGCGCCAACCGTCAAAACTGACTGCGACGTGACGTCATTTTGTTTGCAACATCAAAGTGCACGTTCAATTACGCGCAACATTAGTTCCAATGGGATGTGTGTACGTCCTTATTAAATATACAATAAACTTTGTTTTGTTGTAGTTTCTCTAAAAACATAATATAATCTTACAAAATGATGTTTACAATTTAATTTTTAGCATTAATCGTGATCCGCTGACTATGTTTGGAGTAATTTTATTGCACAACATTGCGCGTAACATCACGTAATTTTTGACGCCGTCGTGACGTAGGGGGTGATTCCCATAACAAACTGAAGTTGACCAATCGAGGCCGGTGATTTTTTTTGTCCACACCTCGTTTTGATGTCAACAATTTTAAAGAAGCTTTACTCCAGACCATCGTTTGGACTACTTTGAGAGAAGTCTCGCGAGAGGTCTGGATGATCGAGACTACACAAAGTAAACGTCAAAAACGACATGGCCTCTGAAATTTCTGAGGAGAACCAGGTCATGTGTTCATCAAGGGAGATAACTTCTGCGTATAAACCAACACATAATAATATATATAAATCGTTATGTACATATTTCCAAATTAAATAACGTGTTTTAAAGATAGCAGTCCATATACGCGCATTCAAATTGATCTGCACAGTCGCGTTTTCAACAAGGAAATATGCAGCGCCCTTTTTGTTGTCAAAAAATATGTCGCGCTCGTGTTTGATAATGACGTGTAAATAAGAATTAAAAAGTTAAAATAAATCATGATGGTCCGCATTAATGTCATACCTGAGCTCTTCCTTGGTTAATTTCTTGCACTATGCCTTGTTTCTGGTGAAATTGCACTGTAAATCGAGTTAAAAAGTCGCCGTTTTCTTCGACATCATGGCTGTTGAGCCCGTATCCATCTATCTTAACGCAATCTGATTGGTCAATAATATTTTAAATTATTATCGTTCAAGACTAAAAAAAAAATCAACGACTATGTCAGCAATAATTAAATTAATAAATCAAGAAAAACAAGTCATAGATATATAAAACATTTTATAATTCAGGTATTTTTTTTTAAATCTGCAGTTAGCAAATATTTACAATAGAATGCTCCACGGCGCATGTCTCGCTTACTCAAAGAACGGCTGTGGAGCAGTCTAATATTTACGGCTTGTTTACCTCATTACTTGATTTTAAAATTCAGCGAGAATATGTTCCTTCAATGGGAAGACCTTCGTCTTGAGGTGTAACACGCCCATTGATTGTTGCATTGAGTTGTGTGTGAATTAAAATTTAAATGCCATGTTGTCATTCATATCTGGGCCCAAATTAAAAATGAATAACTTACATTCTCATCACAAATGACACATATGCTGCCAAAAAATCCACAGAAAAATGGGGGTCATGTATTTTCTAAGAAAGAACTTGTCTCATGAATGAATGCTCCCTTTAAAAACATAAACACTGAGATGCCATAATATTGTATTCATACACTCATTTCCATCAGGGAGTAAGTATTATATTATGTTTCCATATAAGCAAAATAAATTAAAAACTCACAATTTTAACATGGCAATGCTTGAAAAATGTAACAAATAGATCAACAATGTGATATAAACCAAAAATAGCACTTTAAATTAGTGAAAATGCCTTTTTTCACAAAAAGAAATGAGAATTATTTATTGACGCCATTATGCGATACCCAGGCCGACACTTCCTGTGTTGCAATGGGTATGCTACACCTTGAGGGAGTGGAACAAATATGCAAATTTTGTAAAACTGGACGTTGTGCGTTGGTTGATTATTTATTTATATAATAGGTCTAAGTAATATGTATAACATTATTTTTCGAGGGCGATAGTACGAAGTCAAGTCAAGTCAATTTATTTTAATTCTTGGAAAGGACCGTAACTGATGTTGTGATAACTCGTGGTCCAATCCATTTGTAAATGTTATTTATTATTGTAATTTTTATATCACATGTATTTATGTAAATAACATCAAGCAATAAAATATTATTAAATTAATTTATTTTAATGTTTTTATGTTCATTTTCCAAAATATATTATGGAGTCTATTGATTTTCTCAGTAATGTTTGGTGAATTCGGGCACTGTACTTACAAAAATATTTAATGATTTGTTTGTAAACATGTATTTCGAAATCGACTAAATCATGAAACTGCACATGGCTGTGGCATTTTAACTTACTTCGTACAGCTAGCTAGTTGTTGTTGTTTTTTATCAAAATTATGGCCACTTTTACCCTTGTATTTACCCATAGTCAATTTCAATTCTTTCTTCCACCTATACATTTTTATTTTTATTTTTTAGTAAATACTACAGTAAAGTTTATTTTCAATGTGTGAGACAGACATAGGGAAGTTGAATCAACGGGTAGTGCCTCTTGTTAAAGTTATTTGTCCCCCTGCAGCAGAAGGTTTTTTCTAGGTTACGCCACTGAACTTATACAAGTTCAAAACCAGTTGCATCAGACTAGACACTTCAGAGTTATCTAGCCTTTGATTTTTTTAAAAATTGTTTTCCAGTAGGCCTTAGGCTATTCAAGCCAGTAGAGTGATACAGGCAGGCCCTCTTGTGCATCTTGTTCCCGGAAGACTACTTAATACACGCCACTCTGTAAATGACATAATTTTAGACATGGAGGTCATCTTGCGTGACAGCTTGGCCATACAACGCAGATCTATCTACCCATCAGCAATTTCATAACATAATACTCTAGTCTAGATTTAAAACAGATTAATGACAATTGATCACAATATATATTTGGAATAGATCGACCATGTATGATTTTTGTAGGCCGCCCAAGATCGCCAATTTGGCTAAAACTATGTCAAATTTATGGAAATTTTAAATGTCCAGCAATCGTGCAAATATTCATACAGTCTTTAAGTTTCCTATCAAACCTTGCATTCTCAGTACTTTCAGTACTTTGATTATGTGTTATTTATGTGTACTTATGTTATTCATGTCTGTTCAAAAGCTTATTAATAGCTTATGTTGATTGTTTATATGTCTTGCCGACTTTAAATAAAATTTACTTGACTTGACTTGAGGTATATATATAATTTACCTATTTCGAGAATCCAGACTCTATAGACAATATAAACCACTTTAAGATGAGACACCAATACTGGCTTGCCAACCCGTAATTCATTTTACGCATAATCACGGGTATTTAAAAAAAAATTTGCATAAATCTTTGTAGTGCATTTTTTGCCGTTATTTGGAGGGCTAGGTTCTTTAAAGTCGACAAGATATAAAACTAGAAGGGTGTAACGCGGAACACTAGTGTCGCCTGCCATGTGCGTATTTCAGAGAAAAAAAAATCTAACTAAAAAGTTTGAAGACATGGGTGCAGTCCTTCATGAATTATGGAGCAGATTTTTGTTAAAGTTTATATGAAAAGGGGCATACATCTGCATTGGATAAGGAAGAAACTGTAAAAAGTTTCATGACCGTAGGTTATGAACCAGAGATTATGTTGCAATTTAAAGTTTTATGAAAAGAGGCATAACTTTACTAAAATGAAACTCAGAGTTATTGGACATGTATAACGACATTCCTTCGGTTAAGATGAAGATGTGTGTGAAGTTTCATGAACATATGTCAAATACTTATCAAGTTATGGCAAATTATGAACTTGATTAGGTTGAAGGTTAAAGGTTTACCACCACCAATTACATGTAAACCTCGAATGTAGTTCCTATAATAAAAAGTAATCCCTCCTTTTTCGATGGAAATGAGCATTATAAGTAGGGGAAAACTTCCCACTACTATTCGATTTTGTTGTTATATGTATAAGAAGCGTATTAATAGGTTTTACTGGATCACTGATGAACATTTTCGAAATTTCGACTCTATGCTTACACTTTGTGAGCAATGAAAACAGTCGATCAATAAAAACAGCTGTACCCTCGACATGTTTAGTAAACAAACAAGAACTTTCTTACATGTCTTGTGACCCCACGTTTTCTGGTGATTTTTCAAGTGAAAAAATAGTTTTCTATACGAACATTACACTGCTGCATTATCCATACTTGAGTTGAATTTGCAGCAAATCATTAATATGTGACACTTTAACATTGGTGTCTATGGGGAAAATAATTGGTGCTTTCATACCTAAAGTTTTATAAAAAGGGGTATAACTTTGCTGACATGGAAGTCAGAGTTATTGGTCATGGGTAACACGATTCCCTGGGTTTAGATAAGGATGTGTTTGAAGTTTCAAAAACATAGGTTCAAGTTATGATTAAGGTTAGGTTGCAGGTTAAAGTGTGGCGGACGGACGACGACGGACAACAGACGACATACGACGGAAAGGGTGATATCAGATCCACTAGCGGATCCAGGGGGGGGGCGCACCCGGCGCGCGCCCCCCCTAACAATTCCGGATCATACATGTATGTCCATGTTACTGTAGATATAATATCAAACAATTTCAATGCACGCCCTCAGTATTAAAAAATGTCTCGCTCGCTTCGCTCGCTCTACGCATAATGACTAATGAGTGGTTTAATTAACACATTGTTAAATCCTTTTCTTTGAAAACGGACTTTTTTTATTCATACATGTCCATGTTACTGTAGATAAAATATCAAACAATTTCGATGCACGCCCTCAGTATTTATTTATTTTCGCTCGCTTGACGCATAATGGCTAATGAGTGGTTTAATTAACAAATTGTTAAAACCCTTTATTTTAAAACGGACTTTTTTTATTCATACATGTATGTCCATGTTACTGTAGATAAATAATCAAACAATTTCGATGCACGCCCTCAGTATAACATTTTTTTTTCGCTCGCTTCGCTAGCTCGACGCATAATGGCTAATGAGTGGTTTAATTAAAACATTGATAAAATCTTTTATTGGAAAACGGAGTTTTTTACCCTATCAATGCACTACCGCAACCGTTTTATGAGGCTAGAAACGAACCCAAAATTTTCCAAAATCTTACGCCCCCCCTAAGCTGAAATCCTGGATCCGCCCCTGAGATCCCTAAGTGTCTGCCATGCTATGATTATGCGTTATAGCCTGATAAAAAGCATACTGAAAAATAACAACAAACATATTTGAGGTTATCACATGCAAACAAATAATATAATATACACACCCATGACGCTATGAGGTAGGGCAGTCCCCACACTCATTTTGTATTTAAAGTAATGATGTCAGAAGTATACCAACAAAAATAAACAGTTAACAGGAACATGAGTATCTATGGCAATAGGCAACACAAATAAAATGCATGCATATATGTAAAGCAATACACCAACAACATGGCGAAAGTACAACTTAAAAATACAAAACATGTAAGGTATGCCCCCACCCCACCCAACCCACCGGTTGTAGCCCCCACCCCACCAACCGTTTGTGGCAGTCCATTACGTGTATGCATCCCCACCACACACACACACCCGGTTGTGGCAGTGCATTACGTTTATGTGTGATTTCAGGCATAACATTTATAGTCTTTGTCATTCCAAAAGGATATCTGATTTTTAAAATGACTGAAATGTGTAGATGCCGGAAGCTTTTCTTACCATACGCTGTAGTCTTAACGTAACTTAAGGCACCTGTAACATATTTCTATAGCTTGCGTTATATGAGCTGTCCTTTTTAATTATTAAGTCATTTGGCACTAGAGGAGCCATTTTTCCGGGGGCATATAGTAGTCGCACTCACTGTCCGTCCGTCTGTCAGTCAGTCCCTTCGTTCGTTTGTTCGTTCGTTCTATACAATCGTGTCCGGTTAATAACTGATTTAGAATAAAATCTGACAATAATGGACGGATTTTCAAATATCTTGGCACAATTTCTCACCACAACATGACGACGTGTCGCGCACAAAATCCAGGTCCGTGGCTCAAAGGTCAAGGTCACACTCAGAGGTCAAAGGTCAAATCGTGTCCGGTCAATAACTCTGGCATTACGGGACGGATTTTCAAATAACTTGGCATAAATGCTTACCAAAACAAGACGACATGTCGCGCACAAAATCAAGGTCTGTGGCTCCAATGTGAAGGTCACACTTAGAGGTCAAAGGTCAAATAGTGTCCGGTCAATAACTCTGGCATTCCTGGACGGATTTTGCAATAACTTGAACTTAATATGTTAAAGGTTTCAAATGCAGTATTACGTATTTTCCGTATATATTGCCTTATCAAAAGGTAGTTCGTATATATGAGCTTAAATAGTCATCATATACAAACCTTAGAGCTATTTCTTGAATTTTCTCATTTTTTTATTTGTATCTCTGGGCAGATGTTAACGTTTTACAGAATAAAAGTATGAAATATTGTGAGACGACTTAGCCTGGACATTTTTTTCAATCCTTCGCAAAATACTCAGCTGTGGACCTGCTTTTTTACAAATGTTTTGAAAATCAGTGTTAAACGACAAGTTAAAACGTATATCAACAACCAATTGTTTTACTACTTCGTCATATGTAATTTACTTTTATCAATGTTAAAAACAGGATTGTTTTTTATCTCGAGTCTTCTTACCTGCACATATATCCTTGAATTTATCAGGATTTGCTTTCATGCTTAACTAGTCATGCAATTTAAATTTTGCTTTCATGCTGAACTAGTCATGCAATTTGAATTTTGCTTTATATTTGAAGAACAACCACCGGCAGGTCAAAGTCAGGAGTGTGAAAAGACAGCATTTTGTCATCAGCATACTTGTGTAGGGTGATATCTTCAATAAAATATATCATTAATAAGAAACATTAATGGTGCTTTGATGAACACCCTTGATGATATTTGCCCACTTACTTACAACACTTCCTATTTTGACCTGCTGCTTTTGGCTCGACAAATAAGTAGACAAGAGAGTTACAGAGTGTCCATAAATGCCATAAGCTGACAGCTTACATAGAATAATGTTATGTGGGAGACAGTCGAAAGCATTATATAGTTCCATTAGGATGGCTGCAATATACTGACTGGACTCCAAGGCCTTCTTTCAGTCCTCCTACAGTCTTAAAATGGTGGTCTGACACCCATAACCCTTCCTAAATGCACGCACACATTTATCAAATATGGCATTGAAGTATTCATATAATTGTACCGCATATTTTAGATTTGGTACGATGCTTACTGGCCTGTTGTTAGATTTGATCATAGCGTCGATTATAGTGCATTATATATCCTATACACGAGAACAATATGCTATAAATCATGTTTTGTGCCATAGCTCAGAGGCGTACTCTTATATTTCTGCATTATAATGTTGGTTTGTCTTTTTATTTTGTTTTTTGTTTTTACAAAATAGCGACCGCAGAACGTATTTGTTCAAAACTCAAATAAGTGAACTGAAACCGACTTATAGTTCAATCCGCCCATTGCCTTGCTTTATCTGCACGTGAGCACTGCACGTGAGCAGTAGTTGAACCCGTCCACCGAACCTTTTCCAGCAGTAACATATATAGCCTTCGATCTATTACAAACAGTGATTTAGTAACTCCCAAGCCACATACAAATTATATGAAAAAATCCTTTACATTTGTAAGTGCACAAGTATGGAATAGTGTGCCTGTACAGATTCGTTCATCATCGTTGTTACATTCATTTAAATATAGATACAGATCACATTTATTGCAAAGTAGTGTATTATCATTTAACGATTAATTGTTCAGATAACAATAACAAAGTAAACATATAACTGAATTTTGAGTAAGAATCCGCTTGTACAGTATTATTTCAAGATCTTTTAATATTGTTTCTAGAAAATTAACTAATGGAGTGTTTGTCGATGAATATATGTATGCATATTGTGTGTGTGTGTGTATGTGTGTGTGTGTGTGTGTGTGTGTACATGTGTGTACATGTGTGTGTGTGCGTGCGTGTATGAGTTTTTTCAGAAGGCTACATTGAAAATAAGATGTATATGATGTATGTTATATAACTTTAATGTGTTACCTACTTTAAATAAAGCTTTTATTATTATTATTATTATTATTATTATTATTATTATTATTATTATTGTTAATCATAATGTACACGATTTTAGCTTTTTTAAGCAAGAAAGTGATATTATTTGATGTTCCATTAGCATTCCAACTTCAGTTGTTTGTACAATCCCAATGTTGACCGAGGTAACCGCCTAAATGTGGTTAAGTCCATAATTTAGGTCAAAACTTTTCAGATTGTATAAACGGCTTACGCGGCTCTCGCACTGATCTTAGGTTTCTCGATTAAATGGTAATTTTTGGAGTGTTTAATCGAACGGTGAAACAATTAGAACAGTGCCGAAACATTCCGAATGGGTAACTAAAATCAACAAAAATGGCGGTGATTCAATATGCTTTCTTGGCTATTTCCGTTTTCGTATCATATATATCCTCAGAGTTTATACAGTACAACGCTCCAATTAAACTAATTACCGTTGAAGATTGCAACCAAGCCGGAACTACTAGAGAGTTTTACGATGCCGCCAAATTAGCCTGTGTTCCATGTTCTCAAAATGACACCTTTCAAATTTCAAATGGTGAGTTTAGACATGTCATGTTTTATACGATTAAGAATATATCATCTATATTAGGAAATTCCAATAAGTAATAACATATAATTAAATAATATAATAAGAATAATGTTTTAGTCCTAGAGCAGAAAAAATAAATGAAATAACTGATAGATTATCAGGCAGGATAGACAACTGAGGTGGTCAAATGGTTCAATTCCGTTAGTATCGTCGAACCATCTGTTTTCGCACACCTTGTGATTTCGGACGATTCAGGAAATGACGTATGCGCGCGTTTCTTGTGTGAATTCCGTCATCACTTTTGATGTCCGTCTGCTAAGCCTATAGTTCAAAACATCAAACAGAAAATTGAAGCGATTTTCAGCTCTACGGACATTATTATTTCTCATGTTCCTCCATCTACCGGTGTATTTATCATTAAAAACCTTCCATTAAAAGAAAATTCAAGAATATTAATATTATTTTGCAATACTATATGGATTTGATCTTTTATCTTTCTTTAGCCATCAACAAATTGCGTTTTCATCAACCTTTTTCATCGTAATTGGGTCAAGTCAAGGTGGGTACTTGCAAAAAACGATGACGCAATATCGGTGTTTATGTAAAAAAGCCATCTGGCAAGTGGTTATTTCATAACCGTTTGCCCCAAAACTTTCATGACTGACATGTGACCATAGTTGGCTGCCATGTTTTGAACACAGCAGATGCAAACATTTTACAAACTTTTACTTTTCCGAGAAGATGAATGTATTTTTTTCTTTAAAACAACACAAAGCAAATACAAGGCATTGTTTTCTTCTTTTAAAGTAAAATAATAGTTGATACTTTGCTATTTTTTCTGTGTTGGCATTTTTTACATAAAATCAGGTCAACTGATTTGCATAAAATTACCCGTATGAAAACACTGCATCTTGGGGGAAAAAACTAATTAAATTAAGTGTGCGAAAACTAAAGCCACTTACCGTAAGAAAAAATATGTAGGTCATACATTTACAAATCTTACCAGATGAAAAGTAAATTAAATTTGATAATTGTCTAGGTAGTTTTTGCTGCAGACTGAATAGTTTATTCCATCTAGCATCTTATTAAGTTAACTGTGTACTTTTCACTGATATTATGATACCAATTATCGCTATGTGTGCGAAAATTAAGAGGTCGAGGATATAATTAGCGAGAGACAAGCATTTCCAAAAACCGCGCCGCTGAGTATGTGTGTAACCGTTGTAAATTATTTTTTTTTCAGACGAGGTTTAAGCATTTTCCTCAAAATAATTCATAATTTTGATAGAGCGTCATCAAAAAAACTGACCAATCAGTAACCAGAAATAAGACATAACCAATAAATTCTGGTAGGTGATAAATTCGGTCTTTATCCTTGATGTTCAACCAAGTTTACTGTTAAAATTAAGATATCTGCAGACTGACTCTTTTAAAACCCTGCCTATTTCATGCATATTCATGCAAATTGATTCAAAATATGTATCTTTTAAAATCAAAATCTTGAAAATTATGGTATTTTTACTCTGCCAAAGATTGTTATTTTACTATAGAACCTAATGATAAAAACCGAGTAACACAAATTTTATCACCTACTGAAAATAAAATAAAATCTCAACATCTCTGCAATGCAAAATTATGAATTAGTTTTCCTTAAAGGAGAATGATACTCTACAATGATATCCAATTTGTAAACTTTAATTGTCGATAAAGTAGTTTTTATCGATCTAAGCTTACACCCCTGCTCAGTCAATAAACGTAAAATTGCACCACTTAAACTTGCACCTTGCGGAAGTTGCGCAAGTTGAAGTTTGGCATGCTTAACTCGTGACTGTGGCTTAACCAATCGAGATACATGATTGAAATAGGTCAACTTTGGACACCGATTGCGTAAAAAGAAGTGCATTTTTGAATGCATAATATGGGACTGTGTCACAATTCATAACTTTCACATCCGGTTAACTTCCGGTAGGTCAAGATATTCAGTAGACGAAAATAAAGGGGTTTACTCGGACTTTATCCTCAATCTCTATATGAAAAAAAGAAAATATTAGACCATAATTTGAATTAAATGTATCCATATATTGTTGATTTAAAATCAGACAACACCAAAAGAAGATACATAGATGTACACAAAAAACAAAGCTTTTAATATAATTATCACTATAAACTAGTTTTATAAAGGGTTAAAATCAGTTGAGCACCAACGATAAACACCGAGTTGACCCCCTACCAGAATGTGGAGGTCTTTTATTTTAGTCTGATAACTGATTAGTCAAATTATTTTGATGATGTCATGTAAAGCTTGGTTTACAGTCTTTCCAGTGATATGTTGGACTTATCTGTGCAGGTTAGCGCAATGCAGCGCATGATAGATGATCATGGCATATATTCATAAATGTTCAATGGAATTGCATAGCAATGCGCTAGAAATCGTGTCCTCGATATTAAAGCGGTGTATACAACGCCAATACTACGCCTGTATGACCTATTTTGACAACATGTTTAGACACTACTTTCAAAATTAAATAACTTTGTTATTTTAAGTCCGATTTTAAAAATTTAAAAAACTATTTTGATGCTTTATGATTGTTTTATTTGAATAAATACTTTTTATTCACATGAATCTTTTGTAAAAAAATCAGTGTCTCTCCCTAAAATAATTGAATGATCCAGAGCCAGAGGTCTGGGAATTGATTCACTTTGTGGTCACATCTCTATCTATCTATGGATACTGCATCACACTCTTTCGAAGATTATGTGCCGGTATACTTACAAAGTTTGACAGAAAAGTTTGAATCTTGATATTTGGTTAACAAGCACCATAACTCTATCATGCTAAAATTATCTCCCTTTTCATGTTGTGATGTAAAAGTTAGCAATATGGCATTCACAACACTTTTGGTGCTTCCTGTATTTGGATCTTCATGGTGGTTATCTAGTTTTTCTTTTATTGAAATTTCGACTTTCTGCAAATCCAAAATGGATGTCTTGTGTAACTCATATAATGGTATCATAATATGAGTATAAAATGACCTATTTTCACTATTCCGGTAGGCCTCTCCTGTGTGTGTCAGCGTGGTTACAGATATACAAAGAACTTTGGAGGAGTATCTGTGACATGTGAGGAATGTCCATCTGGCCAGGTAAGACAGACATTCTTCAAATAAACACCCTGGGTCACATGTGACCATATACCAAAGAACAGAAGGTTTTGACAAAAATACGAAGTGTGTTACCTTGTTTTAGTTACCTTGTGTTGATAGAGGAAATAAATTGAATTTTGTGCCATATGGTTGTCACGAGTCATCAACACATTGTTATTGAGAGTCAACCCAGAGCAGTGTATTAGCCAGCCAAGGCTGTTTTTGAATAATCGTGGCTAATATTTGGGTACGTGATTGGGGTAAAACCTCAGAGAGGGGAAGGGCACAGGCATCCTGGAACCTGCCCTACTCTTACTAAGGAACAGATTCTTTAATGTGCTTGATGAATGGACTCATGCGATTGCCCGGTTTACGTCACCATCCGACAGACGAGTCTAAGGTAAAGTGTTGCACAAGAACACACCGACGATACTGAGTGGCGCCGGTGATACTTGAAATCTTACCAAGCAAAATAAATGGTTTGATATTACCTTTAACTCAGTTAAAATACTTTTTTATTTTTGGTTATTTTTACTCCCATCTTTTTCTCAGAATTGTTAAGACTCCCTAGCCTAGTCATTTTGTGGAAAAAAAGCGTGATAACTGTCTGATTTGTGAAAAAAGTATTGAATGTTGTTTAACCGCTTATCAACACATATAGGTTATTTATTTATTAGAACCGCCCCAGAGAGAGTGGAAGGATACATAGGAATCCGGTAACCGTGCCCCACTCTTATTATTAAATAGATTCCTATGGTTCTTAAACATGCTCGGAGGATAGACCGATACACAGGACCGCCCGGTTTATGTCCCCATCCGACGGACGAGGCTGAGGGAAAATGTCTTGCCCAAAAACACACTGACGAAACTCAGTGGCACCACGGAGGATTGAACCCGGGGCAAAGCGATATTACTCAATACATGCATACATTTTTTTTGTGGGAGGAGGACACTATAAAACAAATGTACAGTTTATATTCAGCATAATATGGTACATTTTAGATAAACTTTCCACTGAAAATTTATCCAAAACAAAACAATATTGAGAAAGTTAGATGGGGAAATTTGAAAAACAATCGGCCACAGTTGTGAAAAAAAATACCAATTTTGAATTGTGAAGTAGCTGAATTTCGGCACCTGCTATAGAAGGAAAAAAAGCCCTGTCCATGGTTGCAGTTAATTATAATAAATGATTTAGAGTTGAACTTTAAAAAGTAAAAAAATAAATAATTTAAGTTTTTAAAAGCAATCGATCAGGATACAGTAAACACTAATACTGCAAAAAAAAGCTACGTTTTTTCCTTCTTCCAGTTCGATTGAGGTCAGTAAGATATTCATTTTCTAAATATACATTCCAGGTTGCTTCTTCCACCGGCTACAACTGTGTGGCATGTCCCGAGGGAATAAACAATGAAACTAACACCTGCGCATCGTGTGCCAGCACTAATACAGAACTAAGTATAACTTTTATATCTATAAGTATTTATACTACCTGTCTTTCAGGCATTTGAATACAGATTTAAGATTTATTAAGTTTTTATTTTCTAAAATCTACAGGAAATCTATTATTTGATTAGCAAAGCTTAACTGATAAATAATAAATCTGATCTAACCTTTATTCATAGATAAATATCGGATGGAGGTCATTCCAGTAGTAATCCAGAATATCACTGTGATACCTTAGACATTCTGAATATTAGGATTTATAAACTAGCAGCCTGCTGTACTGTAAACATATTCAGTTCTGATTTTCATGTTTAAAGCCCAACTGAGCCAAAGGCTCATTTTAAAGTGAGAAAATGTGACCACTCTTTGTCAACATCGTGCTTTAACGCAAACCAGCACAAGGATGACCTTGTTAAGCATTCCTTTATTATGCTCGACTATTCCTTTATTATGCTGAACTATTCCTTTATTATGCCCGACTATTCCTTTATTATGCTCGACTATTCCTTTATTATGCCCGACTATTCCTTTATTATGCTCGACTATTCCTTTATTATGCCCGACTATTCCTTTATTATGCCCGACTATTCCTTTATTATGCCCGACTATTTCTTTATTATGCTCGACTATTCCTTTATTATGCCCGACTATTCCTTTATTATGCTCGACTATTCCTTTATTATGCCCGACTATTCCTTTATTATGCCCGACTATTCCTTTATTATGCCCGACTATTCCTTTATTATGCTCGACTATTCCTTTATTATGCCCGACTATTCCTTTATTATGCCCGACTATTCCTTTATTATGCCCGACTATTCTAAAAATGTCAGTTTGGATATCATTAAAATTACCTTCCTTGATGAAAGAGCAAATTACAAAGACAAGGTTAACTTAAGATATATGATATATGGGAACTTGATTTGATTCCAGGGATCAGTCCAGAGAGAACATTGACTGGTGTTTGGAACACACTCAATACTGTAACTTGTACAGCATGCGTTGATGGCACCCAGCCAAGTACTGACAAAACAAGGTAATATGAGTGCTCCTTTCAGTAAATCTCAACTAGTGGCTTGCCCAGTTTTGAAAATACGTCATGGTACTACTTGCCCGTACAAACTGTCCCATCCCGCATTGCGTTCCACTCATTTTAAAGAAAATTGATACTCTGTCCATAATTGTTGTGAATATGTCTAATATCACAATAAAGTCCTAGTTCAATTATGGTACAAGGCTTATACACTGCTGACATATAAAGTTAATGGTTTCTGCTCATTTTAAAGGAAGTCCTTTAAGAATGATGTCTGTTAATAATGGTTAGTTTTAAAAAATATATATATTTTAGGATTATGTCCCTATTTACTTTCACTATATAACTGATGAGAAATGGTTTCCAGGTAGGAAACCATGCAGCATGGTTATCACAAAGTACTAATTCACGTAAAAAGTGTTTGGTTTCAGTAGGTTTGGAAAAATACAAAACGCAAAATACATGTTGGTTACCGTATGTGACTTACATTGCCCTGCAA
The DNA here is from genome assembly GCA_037043455.1 of Cyrtodaria siliqua. Classification (NCBI taxonomy): domain Eukaryota; kingdom Metazoa; phylum Mollusca; class Bivalvia; order Adapedonta; family Hiatellidae; genus Cyrtodaria; species Cyrtodaria siliqua. The sequence continues at coordinate 82,993 of JAWPHD010011387.1, forward strand.
TAGTTCTCATTCATTCTCATAAAGACTTTGGAATGGGTATGATATTTGCTCGATTCTTTTTTCTTTATCAAACACTTGGTCTATAACTACTGTGTTATCATTTTATGTATATTTGAGAATAAAATATTGTTTAAACTATGCATACACCTCTGTTGTATATAAAAAAAAAATGTAAAAAATATAAATAATAATAATAATAATATTTTCATTGATTACTGATTCTACAGTGTTACATTTTACTGTCAGGTTTAACGGTACTTTTGAACATGTTCTGATGTTGTCCTTCCATGTGGAGCTAGTACATGTTGCCCTCTATTGGATGGCAGTGTTGATATCATGTTTCTTTGTTATGATTCACAGATGTGAAAAAATGTACCACAGTCCTTCCTGTCACAGGGAATAATAGCTGCCTGTGTCCAACAGCAAGCAACGTCGATGTAAGTTTCACTACATATTGTATTTTAAGGTCAGCATCGAGTAGATAAAGGTATAAACTTAAGGTATTGTACTTGTTATATAAGATAATTTAGACACATTTCTGTTCTATTTTCTGTCCAATGATGCAAATTTAATATTCTTAACAAAAATATCCTTGCATCAACACCTTCTAATTAGGGCTATTCCATTAAAAACATACTCTGGACCCCAGGACAGCAATTTAATAAAAATCTATGGGTGAACCCTATTTTCCGAAATGTGGTTCTATGCCTGGGTGGTTTAAAACGAATTTCGCATCTATGCATGGGTGTAATTTTCAGGATCGTGATATTTTCACACATCGCCGTAAAAAATGGCCGTGAACGCCGCCCAGACAATCTCGGGACAATCAGACTTTTCAAACTAAAAGCCAACCAGAAGTTGTGTTATATTGTGTTTAACACAATTTGTTGAAAATCAAAAAAATTCTCTCCCTTGATTAAGATCATCAATTTGAAAGCGCCCATTTCATTGATTGATTGCATGATTTAAAACCAATTGCGTTACAGCTTTCATATTGACATTGAGTGGTCACGCAAATTTGTCACTCGAATATTAATAGTTTGAACGGTGATTTCCTCTTCATATTCTTATTTTTCGATGAATTGCTGTATAATCTTTTTCTATTTAAACAAGTCTGTATCGTACAAAACGCTTAATGATGAAGGCTTATTCACAAATGCAAGCTGCTAAATAACATCGGGAACGCGCACCCTGTTTTGGATGGTTTTAATTTGCGAGGACACACACACACACACACACTCTTTTTTATATTAAAATAATTTAGTGTTGACACTAAAGTTTTAATTCCTTAAAGTCTATTATGTACTTAATTATTATAATTTTTACATTGAGATAGGACGAGATGAAAAAAATAGAAGGGAGGGGGTCATTTTATTATGGCCATAATAAACTGACCCCCTCCCC